>JARHVA010000095.1:687500-792500 GCA_037957365.1 Torreya grandis | reverse complement strand
ACCATATTTATTTATAATGAACCATCTATATTTAGGTAATTTTACAATAAAATTATCATTTGTAAGTTGAAAACAAGATAACAAACTATTTTTAAGCTTAGGTACATAGAAGACATCATTTATAGTAACATTTGAAAACTTTGTTTTTCCTTATTTAGTTGATTCTAAAAATTAATTATATCTTAAATAAATTATTTTAGATATATATCTAGAATCAAAAAAAATATTAGATAATAAAATCATATGGTGTGATGCACCGCTATCTAAAATCCACTCATTTTCATTGGAAGAAAATAAAGCCATAACATTTTGATCCTAGTTGTTAGTCTGATTAGGTTTTTGATTATTCTCTTTATATTCATTAAATTTCTTCCATTTTTTATTTTTATAACATTAATTTTTATTTATATCAATATTTTTATAACAAATTTCCCTTCTATGACCAAATTTACCACACAGATTGCAATTTTCATTAAATTTAGGTTTATGATTCTTATTACTAGATTTTTTATTCATGTTTGAGCCAAAAGTAGAAATAGGGTTATTATTATTATTATTATTATTATTATTATTATTATTATTATTATTATTATTATTATTATTATTATTATTATTTAATTTGAGAAGTTATTGAATGGAATTCTCTATAGAATCAAAATTGGTCATAACTTGCTCTTCTTGAATCAAGAGAGAAGACAAGGTGGTAAGGTCAAGGATATATTGCTCAATTTGATATTCAGAGTTCAAAATTAAAATTAAATTTATAAAAAAATTATGAATATTTAAATAAATTATAAAATAAATAAATTTATCTTGAATCAAACTATAATTACATCCATCTAATTAAGATTTAATGTTTTTAATATTAGCAAGAAAATTCATAACTTCCTCATCACCTTTCATAGGTATAGTTAGCAATTCAAGGATTAACTCAATAATATTAGAGAGGTGATTACCCTTGTGCATGTATTATAGGATTATCTATTCATTTTTAGGAGACTCCTAATTATTGATGTGAAGAAGGAATTAATCCTTAACACTCTACAAGATAATGGGCATAGCTTCCTATGATTTCTATTGAAATTCATTGGTAAGGTCAGGGGTCACATGTCATCTAAAAGGAGATTTTTTTAGTTTTAATAAAAATATTCCAAAAATTTCAAGACATAAATTTAGCTTTCAATTTTTTAGTCCCAATAAAAATATTCCACAACTTGTAGGCCATAAATTTAGCTTTAATACGAATTTTTCATATATTATAGTTATTTCCATTAATCATTTGAGATTTATCTTTAAAAAAATGAGATAAATACATAGCTTCCCTTTAAATAGGATAGTAAACAAATGCTAAATATGAAACATTTCAATATGAATATTAACTTAATTTGATAGTAAAACAAATTTTAAACTGCAAACACACAATAACATTAAAATTTAATTCTAAACAAAGAAAAAAATTATGAAATATTGTGATAAAATAGGGTATCACAAGTGTCACAAAAATACACTAATATAAGAATAATTCTAAGAAAAATAAAAATTTTAATGATTTTTTATACTATGATTATAAAATAAAGTAAATCATAAGTGTAACTATACTTAATCATATAATTTAGATGCTAAATAATGTAAAAAATTAATTTAAAACTACACAAAATTAGGTGTTGAAAGAGTCACACTCAGAATGATCACCTAAACACTATTATTCAAAAAGATATAAAATTAATAGTATAAGGTTTGAAAATAAAAAATGGATTGCGTAGATGTTTCCAAAAGGTGCCAAAACCTATGTATCAACTAGTTACATGACTATATTTGACAAAATATTTACTAGGATGAAAGTTGAAACAAGTTTGACAAGTCAACTAAGATTTTAAATGAATGATAAGTTCACACAAAAATAAAAAATAGGATTTCAAAAATAATTAAATCTGAAAAATTAACTTGACCAAGTAAAATTTTATCAAAATAATTTTGCTTAGAAGGTTTTGAACACTAGACCACCCCACTCGTAAGTTTATAACAAAATTACAACCACCAACTCCTCTACAAGATTTCTTAAGAATGTACATGCACTAATAAATATTTAAATCTTATTTTTTATTATGTTTTAATAATAATAATAAAATATATAAATACATATTTACTATGCTTGTAAAAAAATAGTAAATAAATATTACTAGTTTTAACTTTTTGGTAAATGGTTATATCCAAAGTGGGACCCATAGGTGGCTTGCATGGGAAAATTTGAATTTAAAAAAAAATTATGGTGCTCCAAGTGAAGGATATAAGCTCACATTCAATTGAATAGGCCACCAAATAACCTAAAATTTTATAAATCTCCCTCAATCCTTGCAATGAAACATCCAAAAGCTTTTATTTTCTTTTTTCTTTTTAGATTTATATTGTTGTAGAATCCATAAAATGGTACCCCAAGTAGATAATATCTTCAAAAAAATATTTTGAACCTCCTACCGGCTCATCAAGATGATTAACAAGCCAAAAAAACAAGATCTTTCATCCTTTAATTAAAAAAATAATGTTGTGAAAGCAAATAGAAATAATTTTTTTGATTTTTTTCAGTTTCAAAGTGCCACATGGAATGTTGGAGGTTGATTTCCACACTTGAATTTTCTCTTGTTTGCTTTAACAAGGATCTACAATGATTTTGAAGATCTAATGCATACAAGGTTGAAGTAGGCCTCCAAGTTGATCAATAAAAATTATTCTTCCTTCCTCAGTGATGTAGTCCAAACTAGGCTTGAAAATTAAAAAAATATTTCAAATTTAATAAAATCTCAATTATTTCAACTCAATGTCATATGCTTGCCAATTAAATCCCCTCATCAGGCTCTAAAACCATGATGGAATTTATAAAGCAATGTACATCCACATGATAAGATCTAGATTGAATTTTAATAAATAAAGCATAATGAATGAATCACATAGACTAATGAACTAATACACAATAATTACCATGAGAAAACCTCAAAGAGGTTAAAAAAACCCACCAATGTGATATTCATA
Source organism: Torreya grandis (assembly GCA_037957365.1). NCBI lineage: Eukaryota > Viridiplantae > Streptophyta > Pinopsida > Cupressales > Taxaceae > Torreya > Torreya grandis. Next base: position 789,473 of record JARHVA010000095.1, on the reverse strand, counting down.
TATTTGATGAACCAAATCACCCCAATATAGAAACTCCTCCTTCTCACTTCTTCAATAACCTTCACAAAACTCTTTGTTCATGCATAATTTGTGATTTAAAATATATTATTTTTACATATAATCATAATATAGGTAAAACCCTATTTATAGTGAAATGTGAAGGGATATGACCATTGTAAATAACATTTCCAACCATCTCAATAACATTTTAAATTATTGATAATAATAAGTATGTTTTATTTTTACTGATGAGTAATAACTAATTTATGTTTTATTATTTATTTACATGAGGTTGTTAACTTGTGTTAATAAATAATAAATAATTATTATTTAATTATTGAAAATGTACTAAGGGCCTTACAATTTCACCACTTAGACATTAAATGTTATAATGGAAATGGTCTGATAACAACTAAAAATATCTATGTAACATAGTTTAAAGGGTATATAATCCGTGATAAAAACTAACATAGAGATAAAAAAAATTGATTCCAAACATGATCCAAGAAACTAACTATCATGAAATTTTTCTTTGCCCTATGTAGTTTAACCATTGAATATTTAACATTATATTATTTTAAATAGATTATAAAAACCTTTTGAATTTATCATTTGACATTTGGCATTGAATTATCAATTGACACTATCGCTGGTGGTTAATTTACAGTATTTCATGCATATTATGGTTAAGTATGTCTTTTTGGCCATGTTTTTACCAACACATACCCATTTTAAAATTTTAAAATAAGGACCCACTATTGGCCTAAAATTTTCATGTTCACGTCTTATTTTGATAAATTAAACCCATGTCTAAGATATTTCTTAGGTTTACGTCAAAATAAAAAATTGACATTGAATTATTCAAATAACTATTTGACTTTCAAATGTATATATTTATTGAAATTGGGGTTTGATTTTATTTTTGAATAATAAAGCTTGTTGAGTGTTTGTTGAAGTTTGTTTTGTAATTTTTAAGATACATTAACTTTACAAGTTGAAACTATTTTTTGTTACATCTCTTTTGATCCTAAATATTCATTAAATCCAAGAGTGGCTAAGCATTATAAGTGTTTGCCCAATATAGGTTAATGATATCATGCCATATGGCATTACCCATATTCCTTATAGATAGATATTCATGGTTTTAATTTTACTTTTAGTTAAGCGAATGAGGATGACCTAGGTGTCTCAATCCTATCTATTTGTGGCCTATAAACATTATGAGTCTATTTTCATCTAGTCTCTCGAGAAAGTGAGAGTTTTTGATGTGTCGCCATCTTGGTTACTCATGTATTATGCATAAAATGACTAAGACATGGGGATTCCTAACTATCTAGGTTAACAAGATCATGCAACATATCTCAATCTTACTAACTCATTCCATGCACATTAAATGACTATGTCATTAATATCTAGAACAAGTGAGCGAGTGAGAGTCATCAACATGTCATCATCCCACTTTATTATAGTGAATTAAAAAATTAACCCTTGGATATCATCTAGATAAGTGAGGATCATCCATTTATTATCATCCTACTCATTTATAACTAATATATATAGATACAAATTAAAAAAAATCTCAAGCATTTGGATAAGAAAGATATATCCACATGTCATCATCCCACTCATCTGTAACATATACATAGTGACACACATTAAAAATCCCAAGGATCATATGGATAAGTGAGATTCATCCACTGTCAACATCACACTCACCCATGGTGAATATTCAATAAAATAAACCATGAATCCAAGTAACTAAGAAGATAAATGAAATTATTCCATGTGTCCACATCTCACTGAGTTAATATCAATGACCAATTACATAGAGAGAATCTCTTAGAGATTAAGTGATAAAATGCCATGTGTCATATTCTAGATAAGAAAATACAAACAAGGATATATATTCCACTATTGAGTGATGCAATGACATGTGTCACAATGAATGACTTAGTGGCTAACTATGAAATAAAAGGTCACAACAAAGTGCCACATGGAAAGTAACCTTGTAAAAGTTGACATCATGAAAATCAAATTCAAAATAGAATAGATAGGTATCAAAGCCATTACCTATAATTAATTCCATTAATCAATTATTTGGAAAATTAATGATTGAACCAAACTAAATCAATTACACATATACTACTTGCTACCTCTATGAATCATTATCAGATCTCTCTCATAACTAAAGTCTTAGATTTGAGACTTTACAAAATTATTTAGAATAATAAAAATGGAAACTTCAAAAATCAATCATGTTCCCTCAATGTTTATACTTGGTGGTAGCATTGAGTATATAGACATTATTTTTGATCCCACCATATTTGGCCATGAAATTTAGAATTATACAATAATATGACTAGAGGTAGATGTAACAAAGCTATACGAGACAAATGACCAATTATGTATATCAACTCAAGAATTTACGGATGCTTTGTTTTTAATAATTATAATGGGATTACATAATGAAACTACCAAATTATATGTATTCCCCTTCATTTATGTCCTTTTCTATTTTATTTATTTTTGGAGACTTATATGGGAACATTCTACACCATCTCAAATGCTTACCCCTATGGCTTACGTATCTATAACAGTTTTTAAAACATATTATCAAATCAAACCCCTCATATGACCTATATTTAGCTATCTATAGATGCTTGGTTAGACAATAATAATGTTAAGGATATGTTGAAGACATAAGTAATAAACCCAAACAAATTTATGTTAAAATTTGTGATGAGTAGTAATCCAATTTTTATAATCAATCTTGGAATTTGAATCTCCATGGCCTTGTTTAATGGATTATATGGTTTCCTAGATTTTAATCATGTCAAATATTTAAGTCTCTCTTATGGACATATCCAAATGAATTCTTACTCTGGGAGAGACCATTATTTCAATCTCTAATATTAGATGAGAAAGGCAAAGAATAGGCCCAATAGACATTTCTATATGATTTCATATCTACTAGATGCAATCAAAAATAGTACCACTCCTCCTAGGGAAGCATGGTTTTCTTAAGGACCCCTAGGAAAAATCCCTATGTAAAATTCTAGCAAATATTGAAAGTACATTTTGAATTCCTGGTGAATTGAAGGGAAACTAGTTTAATTAAAAAGGAAAATCCTAGGCATCACTTGACCAAAACATTTAGGCACCTCTATCCATACCCTATGCATAACATCCAGACCTTGTGGATGGCATCTAGTTTTTGTGGACACCGTCCATAAGGTCTGTATAGAATATAGATCCTATAAATTGCATCCACAAACTATAGATGGCATCTAAAACCTATAGATGGTGTCCACAAGGTCTGGATGACACCCAGAGCCTATGAACAACATCCATAGACTCTCGACATCATCTAAATTATTTAGAAACTAGACTACATACTCTAGACACTCATTTGAAAATAGGAAAAGGGTCATTATATATGTATTTTATCCAAAAAATAATTTCATATTTGGATTCCTCTCAAATAATTAGATAATTTAAAAAAATAAATCACCTCAAATTGACTTCGTATGTAAATTTTATGCCCATTCAAAGTTTTAGATGTCGTCTAGATCGAATGGATGGCATCTAAAGCCCATGGATGGCATCTAGAACTAGTGTACTCCATCCTTAGACTCTATATGTTGTCCACATACTTTGTACATTGTAAAGTTCTTGTGAACACTATTTATTAGCTCTATATGCCATCCAATAGCTCTTGATGGTGCCCAAAACTTTGAATGGGCATAACTTTTGCATACAGAGTCAAATCAAGGTGATGTTTTTTAAATTTTTCTAATTTTTCAATAGGAATACAAATATTAAATTATTTTAAGGATAATATTATATGATTACCTTTTATTTCATTTTTCAAATGAGACTAGAGCATGCAATCTAGCATCCAAAGCATGTAGTCTAGCATTTAGAGCAGGTAGAAGGACATATAATGCATGTCACATATATTGGTGAAATCAATCAAAATGACCTTATATGACATGGAAATTTATAGTCAAAATTATGGAATTAGTTGTTTATTATAGGTGAGTTAACCTCTAAATCATATATAAACCCAAAAGTTTTGGTGACCCAATGCTCTTTCCAAGTCCAAAAAAATATCCAAATCCAAATTTTGGGAAAATTGAATATTCATGAATTAATGAAGTTTTTCCACTTAAAAAACCTTTAGGGAAGAAGCATGGAGGCCTCAATTACATAATCCAAAGAAAAAAAAATTGAATATCATATTATCTTTCACATATATAGTATTATAAAGTAAATTTAAAGGATAACAAACTTCTTATATCCCTAAGAATATATGGTCATAAATGGGCATCCTCTACCTAGGTTGTCAGACCACACAAAAAATAAAATTAAGAAGATGGGAGATTATTGAAGTTATCTTGAGCATACAGTGAATATAATTGAATGATCATTTGAATCCCCATTTTTTTCCTTACTATGTCCCAAACAAGTTGGCCAAGCAAGAAATATCTACCTAATTGTCTAATAGTGTGGACCAAGATTTAAAATCAACTAGGATAGGGGTCATCCATAAAAACCCTCTTATTATAGGCAATAAACAATATACGTTATGGTAACATCTTCATAAAAATTATAATCACATAAATTAATTCAACCTAAGTAAGACTGACTTTAGACACTTAGATCTAAGTTAGGTAGTTGGTAAAGTTCTCAATGATTATGTCAATAGGACAAAGTTTACATATGGGAATCAAACATAGATAGATGAAAAATATTTATAAATGTAGTTGATGTTTCAAAATTCTATATATGGATGCAGGAAGTTAATATGTTCATTAAGGTGTCACAAAAATACAATATGATTGGTTTTACTTTTAAGGGTTATACAGTTTAAGACCTAGGTTGTTAAAGGTTCTGAGTACAATAAATCAAGGTATAAAATATGCAATAAATAAATTTTATGATTCATAAAATAATTGACCTAATATGACCTTTGTAAAATTATTGGTAAATGACACAAATATGCACTTATTTGAAAACTAACTAAGATGAAGGATTTGGAAGCTAAAAACTAGTACAACAATGGATCTAAATGTCATAAGTAGGATCTAGGTGTCAAAAACCCTCATAGATAATAAATCCATATATTTTACAATAGTTTTATAGTTCTGGTCTCCACTTTTAGTTCTATTATATTTTATGCAAGAATAGATTTGTACTTTTAGGAGCAACTGATTCTAATTTTAATAAGTTTTTTCCTGCATAGAAAAACCATACTTCACTATCTATAACCCATTTTGACTAATTCTCTATGCAATCCTTAGACCTTCATGTTGTTAAGATATTCGTTTGATACAAGTATAAAATTTTTAATGTTAGCTAGGTCAGTTGGACATCCTCAACACCCCACTATGATGAGAGTTTCCTACATATCAATATTCCAAGGAGGGATCAATCCTAATGTAATTCTTTCCACCTAAGTGTTAGTTCAATTAGAAGTAAAATAGGTTTAAAATAGGTCTAGGCTGACCCAAAGTATCTTTGGGATTGAAAATATTTTTTTGGGGTAAAAAAGAGAGAAAAGGACAATAGTGTTGAACTAGGACACTAGCGTGGGGTGCTAGTGTCCAAGTATAGATCTAACCTCCAAATGGTAGAATGTGTGACACTAGGGGCCTAGATGTCTAAAGGCGGGGTTGAGACTGATTTTGAGATGTTTAGGGATGCATGTGGCCCACATGAAAGTTGGATAAGTGTCTAAATAGTCCTTAAGATAGGTCTACTACTAAGTTAGGGATGGATGGTCTCAAGTAACACTCTTGGAACTCAAGTGACATTTTATATGACTATATTCTCTTCCCTTTATTCTAGAAATGCAAAAAATTGAAATGAATAGGATAAAAGAAAATAAATGTACCTAGACTTACCTAAGAGGCAAAGTTCATGAATCTAAATCAAAGTATTGAAGCATGCTCCATTGCATGTCCTTAAAATTAAACAAGTGCATATATAATTCCTTACTTAAGAGATATCAAAATCAAATAAAAAACTAAGTAAAGAGATAAGAGAGAGGAAAAAAAAATACACCTCATTGGGTACACAAACCAATGCAAAAACCTAGTGACATCATGTGTGTGATTGTATATAGTGATAAATTAGTGAATAATTTGGATTGAGTTGAATATATTGATCAATCCCCATGTGTGGGTGGCTCAATAACTCAAGCTGGTCTTGACCCCATAATTTCCCACCCCTTTAATAGATCATGAGCTATGAATAGTTTGGATTAGATTGATGGTTTATCCAACCCTCTTATGTAGGTGGCTTAAAAACTCAAGTAGACTATGACTCCATCATTTATTACCTATGTGTAGTAGATGCATTTGTAATTGAATTATATAATGTAACTGAAGATGTGTGAATATAACTAAAATTGTATATCATGGCTCTATGATGAGTTAGAAACTCAAGAATAAAAATGGCTTAAGAGCCTCTTTTGCACTTGGGTATGTGTCTTAAGGACTATTTGGTAATGCCAACCATTGTAGATGAAGTAAGCCATAAAATATATTAAAAGCTAGTCCAAATGGTGCCTAGACTAATAATATAGAGAATGACATGGAATTTGCTTTTCATCTGATCAACTTGTGTAAAATTGAGCACATGGAAATAATGTGTCACACACATGCCCCCAAATATAATATCTGAGCATATGAATTTTAGATTGAGTTGTAATCATTTGTATCTAGTTAACTAAAGCTAAAATAAGAGTGATCATGATATACATGATGCCCCCAATATGAGAAAACCAATATGAATTTGTGTAAAACTGAGCTAAAATTGATAATCTATAACTAAATTTGTACAAACTTAAACTATACCTAATGTATTTTTATAGAAAATCCATATTTTTTTAGGTAAAATTTTAGTGTCTGTTTATATCCAATTGGCTATAAGTAATTTTTATTTTATTTTGAAAATGGCTAATTATATGAAAATATACATAGGTCAAATTTCTAAAATTTTATACAATTTCATTGTTTGGGACACAAATTGACCTTATAGATTATACTCGATCTTATTTCAGGATAAATTTTTTTTAGAGTTACTATACATGTATGGGTCTAATTCACTAGGAAATTATACAACACATGTTTAGGTTATTATGGAATCGCCAAGAATATATGTATATGTTTATGTATATGTATATGTATATGTATGTGTATATGTATGTGTATATGTATATGTATATATATGTATGTGTGTGCGTATAAATATAGATATTATATATACATATATATTCGTATACATACATAAATATGTATATGTATATGTATGTATATTAATAATAAGGACCACCTAGGACATATAAGATTAAGGTAATAATTATATTTATTATGTGAAAATGTTTTGAATTTTCTTTAGTTCCCCATTATCTTCCTTCTATATGGTTTTAATAATTAAAAAATTTAATAATAAATATTTTTCAAATCTAATGTTTATTATACTTCTAGCATTGAATGCAGTGCAGGTGGAATTAAAGATATGAGGATTGAGGTTTAGATTTTGCCTCATTTTTTAATGAATTGGCACCAAAATACTGCAGGGCCCAAGGGCAAAATTTATTATTGGTCCAACATGTCACCCACAACATTAATAGAAATTACTCAAATACATATATGATGGTTTCTTATTTTTTCTTGTCATTTATGCAAGATTTGGATTGAAGCAAAGTTCTATTAGTCAAAATCAAAGATCTAGTAGTCAAGATTGGAAATGAAGGTGCAAACAAATTCTAAGCTAGCTTCTTTATGATTGAAAGGTACAAACATATGTTTTTTTAGTTTTAAATACTAAGAGCAATTGTTTACATGCACAATCATCTATCTTTAAATGAATAAATATAATAATAGGTTCCATAAAATATATTTTTTAAATATATTTTCTAGACACACTATGCAGGTTATTTTTCTTATAAATTTCATCTATATCTATTTTTTCCCCCTTAAACTCAAAATCTGTGACATGGGTATTTTTGAGATAGTTAGAAATATGGTTGAAATTATCATGATGCTCTGTTGCATTTATTCTTTTTTTTTAATATATCTTGCATGCCATTATTTCTCATATAAAATGAGTTTATTGTTTGCTTAAAATAAGTATGTGGTTAAGCCAACCACATAATATAATTCATTCTATTCTATGCATTGCTTAAAATAAGTATCTTGCATGCCATTATTTCTTAAAGGAAATGAGTTTCTTGTTTGTTTAAAAGAAGTATGGTAAAAACCAACCACATGATATAATTCATTTTTTTCTTTGTGCATTATTTAAAATAAGTATATTGCATGCCATTATTTCTCAAAAGAAATCAATTTCTTATTTTTTTAGGGTTTAGGGTGGTAAAACTAAAGACCAACCAAATAATATATTAAATTAAGTAAACAATTATGACAAAAAATTAGGGTATACACACACACACACACAAACACACACACACACACACACACACACACACACACACACACACACACACACACACACACACACACACACACATACATAAACATGTTAGAGGTAAAATCTACTAAGAGGGGGGGGGGGGGCAGGGGGTGAATCGGTGAGCATAGATAATCTAATTCAATTCCAAATCCTTTCAACCCTTAATCATGAAATACCTACATTCATGGAGCATATACATCATTCATAACAATGAATAAGAGAGATAATGCAAGATCAAACACATAACACATGACATATGTGGGAAACCCTCTTAGGGGAGAAAACCCACTAGAACCTACAATTAGACTACTATATTATAATAAAAATAACCAATTTATACCAGCTATAACTGATCAAGGAACTAAAATCCCTTATTTAATGAGACTATAATCCCATAAGCTGCTACAACACCTGTCTAGTTGAGCAACAACATTAACTAGACTTTTAGCAAGTTTCACCTTGTAAGGAAGCTACAACCCCCTAGATGTTGAGAATAAACAACAAAACCTATGAATATAATGTCTCCTAAACATTTATTTCCTACCAATATGATGTATATACAAATTATAATAGCTTTATTTAACTCTCCACACTCAATACATCTAAATCCACCTTTTAGATCACTCTTCACTCCTTAGCAACAGCTCTGTCACCACATGAACATCATGACCAAATGGTCATTCACACAAAAATAAATCTATTCTAATCAACAACCCATCCATTGGTCACATTTACTCTCCTTTGACTCTCAATCCTTCACTTTAAACCACACACACAAGCCTCTCTCAAATCTAGAAACCATCATCTTTGGTTTTACTATTTATAGAGCATTCATGATTATCAGCATATTGGTCATAAATTAGGTATATCTCATATCAATACATGGCTCAAAATAATATTCATATTTTGGCCATAACATCTATGGGTCACCCTTAAGTATCTACACCTTTTAATTAAGCTCTTGTATCCCTTAGAGGTCTCGTGGAAACCTATTTACCTATTTAAAACTTCATCAAGAAAAAGAGAACACAATACCAATTTAAATTGCATACTTTCACTCTACATAACCCATTAGTCATCCTAAAATTATCATAGTCACCATTACACTCTCCTGTGTATGCTTAATCAACTCAAACATTAACCTTGTAAATAAGAGCGTTATGAACAAACACATAGTCAACTTATCAGGCTTTGTTTATAATCAAGGTAGATTGTTCACACCTCAAAAATACATACAGATCATATTAATTAAGTATAAAATACTCCAAAATATATAACTCATCATGAGACATAAAAATAAAAATAGAATGAACTCATATATCCCTCTTGCATTCTTTGTAATGCATACACAAACACATAGTCAACTTTGAACCTCAATATATTTGACTATAGACACTTTAAAATATTTAAATATATATTTTTAGATGTTTCTTGGAGTCCTATACAAATTTTCTTTTTACACCATGATCAAATTCTGCATAGATCAAAAAATATAGCCAAAATATAGAGCACTAGTTTTTCCTTTATTAAATTCAAATATTCCAATGCAAACAGTCACAGTTAAACCTCAAACACCATGCTATAATTTATTGTCCTCACTACTTAGATATATCACACACTATTGATATTATTTTAAATTTAAATCATATTTTACCAATTCCTAAATGTTAAACTTTGAACAGTTGACCTAATCTCATGCAATTTTTTAATCTTGACCACACATGCTCTGTCAATCTCTTTGAGATTATTCTTGATTTAAAAATGCTAAACAACTATTACTTTGACCTCATTGACTCAATACACACCATTTATATCTATTTATATGAACATCCACTCATTATTTATCCTTATAATAGGTTCTATCTTTATCTCTATTCAATATTAAACATCGAACACTTGGCACCATCTCGTTGCATCCTGACATCTTAGAATAAACACATTCCATCTATCCTTTTGTAAGGAGCTCAATATTTACTTAGTTTAAGCATCAAACACTTTGAAACATTTGACTTACTATGCATCTTAGATATATATTTACAAACTCCCATGAACTATTGGATCTCCATTTAGTCTTGATCTTTAACATCATGTAAAAATGACTAAGTATGGGGACCATTGCTCATCTACCTAGAAGGCCAACTTTGGACCTCAATAAATTTTACTATGCTTAGACACATGATCTAAAATTTGGATAATATGATCTCTTCACATATGACAATCTAACCATATATCAATCTATGCCTATAATCCTTGTGCATTTAAGATATAATGCCATTAATCTGCTCACTTAGATTTGTATCTACCATAAAGCCAACTATGTCAAGAACTGTCTAGAAGGTCAACTTTACACATGCATATATTTTTATGCACTTCATCACATGTCCTTAAATTTAATTCATATCAACTAGGTACAAAAATAAATAAACCCATATAATCAAATTCTCCTTTAACTACCACATGTGCTAAATATGACTACATCAAAATTCCTACTCAGATTTTATTGCCACATTGTAAATTTGTCTATGGGAAAACACTGTCAAACAACCTAGGAGACCAAATTTTCACTTGCACATCTTATGGTGTGCTTCATTACATAACCTAAAATTTATCACATAGAAATTAGGCACAAATGTGATCAAAACCATATGACCAACTCCCCCTGACTCATCTACACGTGGTAATGATGATGTCAACAAACTACCTACTCAATTTTTTTTCTACTAGACCCAAAATGTCTAGATGACAACAATGATCAACTAGATAAAATAAACTCATGCACACAAGCACTAAAAGCATAGAAAAAATATTAAGGACCTCTTTCACATCCTCAAATCACCATACTCATTCTTGAACATCTCTAACCATGCCAAAATTGAATATCAACCAAGCTTATTTTAAGCATACTAAGACAAGCATATTACACACTTTGTCATTGTTACTTTGGCTATCAAGGCACTTTATCCACTCACCTAGACACCTCCATGAAATCACCATGGCATCATTAACAACTCTCCAATAATCTCCCACTTTGTCATTGATGTCAAAAACCATCATCAAATAATATACAACTCACCTTCCTTCTCTCTCTTCAAGCACTCTCACAATATGAATCTTTACCCCCTTTGACACAATGACAAAGTGGGCAGCTACTGATCTTGACGACAAAAAAAGACAATCAACAGGTATAGATGCTATTTTTATAGACCCTTATGTATTAACTTGGTGCATCATCACATTATTATGTTATTAATAACATAATGACCCCCTATTCATAATTATTTAAAATACTTGCATTTAATCCACCCATTTACCTTTACCACATAGGTTAATTAGAATTAATTACTATAGTTAAATGATAATTAACCCCTTTTTTTACCATCCCTAACCATAAAATCCTAAAAAAAAATAGAAACAAAACCTATTTAATCTCCAAATAACCCTTCTAACAAATTCCTCTCATTAAAAACCCATACAAACAACTTAGTGTTACATTCACTTAGTTTAGCACGTGGTTCAAAATAACCTGAGCTAACTTTTAACCAAATTAGGTTAATCGACGTTAATATTTCAATATCAACATCAATTTTCGAGGATCGATGTCTATCCATAAATACACATCAAACCTCCATGGCTCAAGAGGAATGGTGACGGTGCTTTTGGACTTTGAAACTCTACCAAAATCTCATTACAACCAATGTATGGATGTTGTCAATGTCTTGTTATCTTATAGAATCTCTACTAGAGAGATTATCAAAGGATTTTGAAGGTTATTTACCTCAACTTGTCAAGTTTGTTTTCAGCTATAAAGGTTAGTATTGTACTTCAATTCATTCATATTTTAAATCTACATTCTTTTGTCTCTATCTATCACTATTTTACATTCGATTTTAATTATTTCATTAATAATATAAGTCATTATTATAATCTATTTTTAAATTTTATAATTTTACATAGAATTGACATTGATCCATCTAAATTGATGTTGATCCTGCATGATCATCATCAATCCCTACTAAACTTTCAAAACATTCTTGTAATCTATTTTCATAACATTCTTAGTCTTAAAAATCTATCAAACCCTGCATTATATTTTTTGAAAACCTATATTTTACATGTAAATGACTCTGCTTAGATTAGTGCATGATATTTTTAGCATATTTGATCTTCCTATTGTTCAACAACCATTTTTAATTGATCAAAGTGACATTGCATTTGAATTCACACCTAATTAGGAAAGCATTAATGAACAATTAGATGTAATTCAAGAAGATGTTGATATTACTACTGAATTATAGGATAATTACTTTGATCATATTAATCTTTATATAGATTAGATATCTTTGACATTGTTTATTTATATCTTATCCACACATATCTTTATAATTTAATGTTTATTTATAAACTTGAATGTTAAACATGGCTTGACATCTATCTAAGGAAGTGTATCACTTCTTGGGATTGGTTTCTTACCAAGCAAACCACTCTTTTTTCTATTAATCTATTTTTTGCGAATTATTTTGACTTATAGGTCATTCCTCCCCAACCAAAGAGGATTTCCCAAAAATCTTGATCAACAACGCGCAACCCCATCTATATCTCCAAGTAATATTAAAAACCCTGCATTTACTTTGTTTTTAGTAGCTAATTATTCCACATTGAAAAACCAAAAAAATACTAAAACATTCGAGTATGCCAAGTGGGACCCTTAAGGTCTCATTTTTCTTATTAAAAATTCAAATTTTGAATTTTAGTCTATTTCCCTTTCTTTTTTTATGCATTCATCCAAAAAAACATTAAATTTTTGATTTTTCCTTTTAAGGTTAAATAACATAGCATCCATTTTTCCAGCTTAGGTTCTTTCACATAGAATAATCTAGGTAGCAATCTATCATAGTCATCACTCTATCCAGGCACAAGATAAATCACTATCATAAATTAACACATCTAAACACCTAACATAAGGAAACCGATGGAGATTTCATCACCTCAAAACAAACATTTTTTATGATGATCCCACTTATATTTCACCACCAAGGGGAAGACCAACTCAGTTCTCTAGCAGAGTATAATCTCTGGACCATTGGTATATATTGGCTAAGCACCTACACTAACTATGGGATTATGATGTAATAGGATAAAGCCCCAAGTATCAAGCCACATATCAATACTAATATAGATTTTCTTTGAGCACTAAAATAAAACACCTAAAACAATCCTTAGATTACCATTTCTTAGGACCCTCGTTATCCTTTTTCTTTATTTTTTCACATTTTAAAATTAAAAAAAAAGATAAAAACGTTTTGGGATGACTTTAGTTTATGCATCTTTCATTCAAACCTTAAATCAAAATAATTCAAAAAAAAAAAAGAAATTGTTATTTTATTTTTGTTTCTTCCTTTTATGTCTCATGGCTTTAACTAGACAACAGTCAAAGAAAGAATCTAAGGAGGGTGTTACATCCTCTCCTATGGAACATACACCTAGTTCTTCTTCTACCCCTGAGTCCTTTGAGAATCCTATGTTCCCACACTTTTATCCTCAAGGAGATCCTTATTTTATAGAAATACTAGACAATAATGCCATTGCTCTCAATTACTAACTTAATAGTCTAGCAATACATATTTCTCCTTCCCCCCATGCCTAATATTCTTGATATAAATATGGGATGCCTTTCAAGGAAACTAAGAAAATTAAATAATTTACCATGGCCATGGTAACCTTTGCCACCGAATCTCTTCCATCTAGTTCTAATACCTAGGTGATGCAACCTTTAGAAAACCAACCACTTGTAGTATCTACCAACTCTACAACCCCCATTACTCAGATTAAAAATACTTATACCACTAAGCCTATATTCACTATTCATCCTCAAATATTAGTGGTATCAATTCGTACAAGTCTCCAACTTATTAGAATGATTCTAACATATAGTTCTCAAATCCCTCACACACAATAAATCCCTTTAACATAACCTCCCCAACAGTATATCTCCTCAGCTACCTAGAACATGGCTTCATCATAACCATTGGTAACCACTTACATCCAATATTCTACACATCAAAATATTTTTCTACAAATCCCATAATACGTGATAGCATCCCAACCCATTATGTCCACCACGGTTAGATACCCTTCTTCATAAACCTTGTTTACTCCCTTACCAAATTTTTAAACTCTTCAACAAGGTATCTTAGGGCACATGCCTCAAAATAACACCCAAGTAAACCTCATCAACATCTTTATGAATAGGATGGATAATTTGGAAGCCTCCACCTCTAGACACAAAAATATTCTCACATATGAGTAAATTTATAATGAACCTATCCACCTATCTATTCCTATCTGACCATATCCCCTATAATGGGAACTTCCCAAGTTCACTAAGTTTTAAAACAAGGAAGATCCCTAGTATCATATTAGAGCATTTTTACATGAATGTTACCTTATAACACATGATGATGCATTATTACTTAGGACATTTACTGTGTCATTAGTAGGGGTGACATTAGATTAGTATAGTTCCATTCCTCAACATTATCTCTTTTCATTTGGTCAATTGACCCAAATTTTCTTAGACCACTTCTTGATCAACATTTCTTGAAAAGTGACTATCAAGGATTTATATACCATTTGAAAATTTGAAGATGAATCCATATTAGACTTTGTGGCTTGTTGGCGTAGCCTAATCAACTAGTTAACCTTTTCCTTACCATAGAGTGAATTAATTGAATTGTTTTCATGCTCTTGTGTAAAACATATCTCATCCTTGTTACAATTTCAAACTTTTAAGACTTTTTATGAAGATTTTACCATGGCACAAAAAACTCAAAATTCATGGCATTGAAGAGGGAAAAGTTAAGTTACGTAATAAAAACTTTAAACTTGACCCATAAAAAAGTAATAACAATAATCCTAAACCAAAATGGATAGCAAATGATATTATTTTAAAAAAATTTACCCTTCCAACACCATATCAATTAGGGTCATCCACTTCAAAAAAACAACCATCTAGGGGCTTACTCATTTTTTTCCTCGAAAATATACCCCTTTAGGAGAACCTTACACTTTGTATTGGATAAACTCCTACAAGTAAATGCTCTTGAGCTCCCTTTGATTAAACCAATTGATGATATGTGTCCTAAACCCACTTGGTATAAATAGGATGAGTTTCATTCTTATCATAGGGTAATAAGACATGACACATAATGATGCCAAACCTTTAAACGATTGGTACAAAACTTTGTTAACAAGGGGGACCTCCATTTGGACAATCCATATGTTCCTCCTAATCAATATTTAGATATTTTTAGATATCCATTTCCAAACCATTGATCCACATCAAACACAGTCCAAGCCAAACCTAGAGAAACACAAAATTAGGCTACACATATTATTGATACAATCTATGCCCAATTATTTCCTAAAGAAACTCTAGAACAATTTATGGTCTTGGATCTCCTTACAGGAGATGATTTTGATATAAGTCAATCTAAAACTATAAAAAAAAAAAACACCCAAAACCTCTATAGACCTCCCTAATCTAACTACATGGGATTGTTCATTTGATCCATCCCCTTAATCTTCTTACATTGAATCTCCTAAAGTGGAAAATGAAACTACTTCTCAAAATGTAAAAAATAAACATCTTGATACTTTTAGAGTTAAACATTCCACCCCTTTGATTCTTGGTGAACCTCTTCGTGGTATGAACCTATTTCACAATATAACATGATCATATCATTTTATCAAAAACTAATCATCCTCTATCACAATACCTCCTTACACTAAAAATACTAAGGGAAAGGGTAAAGTTCCTATCATCGATGGTTGGGACAATTGTCTTGGTATTCTGCCAAAGAAAGCCTTAACTCATCCTCAAGTTAAAGTCAATCTTTTTAAAACATCAAAAGATAAAAACCTTAGTCTAAATACCCCCTATTTTATCAACACATGAAATAACAAAGGGATTGCCCCTTTTATATCATCTCCATCATCTATTTTGGTTCCCCATCCATCTTTTGTCCCTATCATAGGTTATTTTATTAAAACACGTGGGAAAATACAAAATATCCCCCCACTATTAACCACACCTCCATCCCAATATCCACCATATTTTTCTAAAATCCCTTTTGAAGGAAAGGGACCTAAGGTCATCCCTACTTTAAAATCTAAACATCAAAACCAAATAATAAATACTTTGCCAAAAGAGATTGAACAACCTACTGTAAAACCATAACATGACCCTTTGAAAGGATCTTATGTTGTAATCATAAAATAATTTTTGGATACATCCTTCATTATGCTACCACCTATATGGTCCATTAATATTCACCCCCAAAGACCTTCCTGGTATAAAAATTAAGAAATATGTGCATATCATAGAGTACCTAGACATGATACAAAAAATTGTAAAGCCCTTAAGGTTATAATCCAACAGTTATTCTAGGATGATGATTTATTAATTGATGATCTAAATGATAACACTCCTAAGTAAAAGGTTATCATTCCACCTACCCATAATCCTTCTATTCCTATAAGTGATAAAGAGTCAGTGGCTTCTTCAGACCCTCCATTATTACACATCGATATTGTCCATGAGCCACCCACTCTCAAAATTAGAATCCTAACAAAGACAAAGTTTCAATTATAGGTTCTTCTACACATAAAATGCCTAAACCATCTAGATAAAATCCTAAAATATATTTTACAATAAGTACCCCAGTTGAAGCCAAGGAGTTGATACAAATCTCCATATTAAAATAACTCCACCAAATGCCTAAAAAAATGTCATTAAATGGACTTATAGAAAACTATCCACACCATTGATAAGCAATGAAATAATCTCTCTAGGCTATTAAGGTCTAGCTAGATGAGCCTAAACCATTATCATCATTTATAAGGGTGGTTCAAATGGTGTCTGTTGTTAACTTCACTAATTTTGAGGTTTCTCTTTTATCACCTAAAGATCAAGATCCCCCTATTTTCATCACAGCTCAAATAAATCAATCTCAAATTTAAAGATTTATGATTGATAATGGGGCTAGTTTTAATATTATTTTTTCACACACTTTCCAATAGTTACAACTACCAAAAATCATTATTTCCCAATCTTCAACAATTCTTTGTATATTTAATGGCATGATAACACCCATATTAGGAATGGTCATCCTCCCCATTTACGTAGGTTTTCACACCCTCCACAAAAAAATTTATGTAATAGAGGTGACTTTCTAATATAACAATTTATTAAGACATCCATGGATTCATGTGATGTAATTTGTGCCCTCCACAGTCCATTGATTCCTTAAGTATGAACAAGAGGGTTAGTTACACATCATCCCTACCAATCCTTAGCCCTTCAAATCATGCAACTTCACTTTCTAACTAAACAATGTCATAATACACTTGGTTGACATAATTCTATCTTCATCTTATAATCAAGCCTTAACTAGTACAACTATTCTTGCTTCAAAATTACTGTTTTAGGAGCCCATTGATTCCATGATGCAACATATTTCAATGGGGGAATACCAACTATTAATGCTTAAAACTTTACCCACTCCTAGGGAATATGGTCATCCTAATAAATATCCCATGTATTCACCCAATCTAGGAGAGCTCATGCCATTTGGGCCACCTTTCTTATGTACTCACTTAATATATGTTGGAATTGATCAAAATACCCCAAGACCTAATCATCACACCTGTGTTAAACATTTCACATCTAATTTCTCATTCTTTAATAAACCCCAATTCTCACAAACCTACCTTTATCATTATGCCTAGAAAGGATTCAACATGGGTAGATATGAGTAGGGTGCCCATGATGTCACATTAGGAAATTTAATAAAACCACATGAAAAGCATGGCATAGGCTTTGAAAAATATTTTAAATCTTCTCTCAAACCCATTCTTCTATTATACTTGGAAGAATAAGCAAAATCTTCATCATCTAATACTTCTTCCTCAACCAGCGACACTGTATCCATCCCTCCTAACTTTTTTTAGTCATTATGATCTCCATATAACCCCTCATATTTAATCTCAATGGCAAGACCGAAACTATCCCTTTAGCATTTCCTAACATAATAGGACATGATACACCAGCTATCCCTATTCTTCAGTGTCAAGATGATGAGTCAATCTTGACTCATTTGGGTGTCAAAAACTCTTATTTATGCAATTCTATTCCATTTAAAACATATATATTATTAAATAAAGCCACTATTGATATTAATATTGGATCTCAAGAAACCTTTAGAATTATTAAAATTAGCAAAGCCTTAACTCCTTAATAAAAGTAAAATTTTACTACTTTTTTATTAGGTCATAGTGAGGCATTTTCTTGGTATTATAGTGACATGCTTGGTATTGACCCCATAATCGTTATCCATAATATCATCACCTTTCTTAATGATAAGATGGTAAAAGAAAATCTTTGCAAAATGTATCATCATGTTGAACTCTTGGTAAGAGAGGAACTACAACACCTTTTATCTTCTAACTTTATTCAACCCATTAATTATCCTCAATGGATGTCCAACATTGTTCTAGTCACTAACCCTATGGAGCCACTTCTTCTCTATACTAAATTTCATGATTTAAAAATTTCCTATCTAAAAGATGATTTTCCTCTCCCTAACATCGACCAATTAGTGGACCTAACAACTAGACATCAAATATTATCCCTTATAGATGGTTTTTTTGGTTATAATCAAATACTTATTGCACCAAGGGATCAACATAAGATTTCATTCATTACTCCATGGGGGACCTTCTATTACCATGTTATTCCCTTTAACCTAAATAATACAAGAGCCACCTATCAATGGTTAATGACATAATTGACAAAATCATTGAAGAATATGTAGATGACCTCCTTAGGAAGTCAAAATTCCATAAGGACCACCTATCCATACTTAAGGTTATTTTCGATTGTCTACTCTAGTATCATGTGCATCTAAATCCAAAAAAGTACATTTTTTATGTCTTGATGGGTAAAATCTTGGGTTTTATTGTCTCTATTTGTGAAATAGAAGTGGATCCTGCTAAAATCAAGGCTATTTTAGAAATGCCTCATCCATCCAACCTTAAGAAACTATGTAGTTTACAAGGTAAGCTCCAGTCTATTCATTATTTTATCTCCCAACTCTCTGATTGGTGTAAACCTTTCTACCATATATTAAAAAAGGATAGCCACTTTGTGTGGGGTATTAATTATCATAAAGCCTTTAACACACTCAAAAACTATCTTATATCACCTCTAGTCCTCACTCTACCTAAGGAAGGGCAACCTTTATTCTTTTATATCTTAGCTACAGACCATGCTCTTGGTGTTATGCTTGCTCATAGAGATGAGTATCATAAAGAACAAGTTTTTTATTATATAAGTCATACCCTCATAGAATATGAAACACATTATCCACATGCTAAAAAAATATGCCTAGAATTGGTCCTTGTAGCCTCTAAGCTTCATCACTACCTTCTTAACCAAAAGACATATATAATTATAACTACTGACCCCCTTAATTTCATGCATTTTAAACCTTATCAAAATCAGTGAATGGCCTGATGGATTATGCTTTTAAATTAAGTTTGTTCTAGAATTTATCCATCAAAAATCTATTAAAGGTTAAATTATTGTTGATCAACTGGTCAAAGCACCTCTTAGTGATAACCAACCAATCAGTTATGAGTTTTTAGATGAATCTATGACATCCACTTCCTAGTTAGTCCTGGAATATCAAATGACTCTATTATTTAATGGATCTAAATGTAAGCATAGATGTGGTGTAAGAGTTATATTAATCCCCCTCAAGGCATTCCTATGCTTTTCTATTTTAAAATTAAACTTTGATTGCACCAATAACATGGCTGAATATGAAGCATTGATCATATGTCTCTACACTAACCTTTCATTAGGATTCAGATCCCTTAATATCTATGGTGATTCCCAACTGACACCCAATAAAATTACTGGTGTATATCAATGCAAGAATGATATCCTTCAAAGATATAAGATCTTAGCTAATCAACTCTTAGCCACTCTTAAATATTATGCCACCCAAACTACTCTTATATTAACTAATAAGTTTGTTGATACTATGGCATCTCTTGCCTCTTTTATATCATCCTCATCGCTGGAGTCCAAGCTATTTGCCTTTATCCATCGAGTTAACCAAACTTATTACATGAGAACCGATCTTCCATCTATCAATAATGTCAAGGAGAACCCAGAAGGTCCATGGTATGCATAAATATTTACTTATTTTTCTATAAGGTAATCTCCTCCCCATCTATCCAAAGGTGTCAGGCATGTCTTCCAACATAAAGTTGCATGTTATACTATACTAGGGGGTGTTCTCTATAATCATGGTTTTAATGGTATTCTTCTTTGTTGTCTTCAAAAACATGAAGCTACCTTAGCTATCTAATAAGTACATAATAGGTCATGCCTTGGATAATTTATTGGCTATGCAATCGCTAAAAAAATATTATGTCTAGGCTACTATTGGCCCACTCTGAATCAAGATTATTGTGTATATGTTAAGAAGTGTGTAAAATTTCAATAGCATGCAAACTTATCCCATGCCCCTAGTAAAGCATTGCAGGTAGCGAGGGACTTTTGACCATTCTCCCAATGGGGGTTTGATCTTATAGGGAAAATCAACCCTAAGTCTTCTTAGTGTCATAGTTTCATCATTATTGCTACATAATACTTCACCAAGTATGTAGAAGTTGTGTCACTTATATAGACAAAGGTGGAAAAGATTGTGGAGTTTATCCACCATCACATTATTTTTCATTTTGGAATCCCATATAGGATAGTAATAGATAATGGAAAATCCTTCAATAATAAGAAAGTCTAGGCACTATGTGACTCATTTAAAATCAAATTAGGTTTTTCCTTGCCTTACTATTTATTGTTCCTAAAATCAGCTACACTCATTTTTGGAACAACCCCTATGAAACTTGTTTGTTTCATGTTTTTCACCCTAAGTTCATCTTTTGAGACAAATTTCTCTTGATCTCGAGTTTAGTCGACTAACATCCTTGAAAAGTTCACAACCTTCCCTCATCACAATTTCTCAAAAAACATGAAATTCATTGAGGTCTCAATGCGATCAAAATGAAAATAGAGCTTTTCAAGGAGTTAGTTTTTATTTTTGTTTTCATGCAAGGTCAATATTTTTTGCCGCCATTGCATTTCTTTTTCTTTTTCATGTAAAGGTGGCAATTTTTGCCACCCTTACATCTTTCTATGCAGGAGTGGTAAAAATCACCACCCTTGCATTTTTTTGATGTGTTCCATGTAGGAGTGGTGATTTTTTCTGCCCTTGCATTTTCTTCCACTTCACATGTAGAGGCAACAATTTTTGTTGCCCCTGCATTATCTCAGTTTTCATGCACAGCATTTATGGCCGTGTGCACTGAGTTATTGGCATCACCTTTAGCCCTTTTAAATGCTAATTTGAGCCTCATTTTGATCATTCCAAGTTGTCTGCTCCTCCTCCTTGCAACTAGTTGACCATGTGAACAAGTGGGATTGTGATTTTTCTAGCTTCAAGTAAAAGATCTTGATTTTATCAACTTAGTTTTGAGTTCTTCCTTATTTTATTTTTAAGTTTCCTCTTTGTTCTTTCTCTTTTTTTTAAGTACTAGTTTTTTCTCTTTCCTCCTTTATAGTTTGTCTATTTCTTCTTTTTTCTCCTCCCTCTCCTCATTAGCGGCCAAGACCCAAAAACTCAAAAAATCCAAAAATCTATTAAACTAGTGTAATAGCAGTGATTTTTGCCACCTTTACACAAAATTGAATGAACTAGTGTAATAGTGGCAAAAATCACCACCATTACACAATCCTTTACCATTTGTATAAGGGCAGAGATTTTTTCCACCCTTACACAAGTTTGTCCCCCATGTGCATAGGCGGTGACTTTTTCCACCCACGCATGACTTTCACATGCAATGGTGGAATTTTTTTTTGCCTATGCACAAAGTCTTCCCCCCCCCCACATGCATTCATCTAGTATATTTTTTTCCTGTAGAGGCTCACAACATAGAGTTCATTGTCTATTACACTTAGTTCTACAATAAGGATACCAGGGCTATGTTAGACACTGGTGGTAATGTGGTGATTAGATTAGACCCTGAGTTCATTGACAAAGTGTTCATGTGTCCTCCTACTACTAAAGTATTGAAGCTTGACTTCATTAAAGCATAAAAATAATATGACAAATATCTATAAAGAGTGAAGAAAGTGATCAATAATAGATGGCTCAAGACTCTTAGAGTGAACTTGTCAAGATGGCCACAAAGCTTTCCAAGGAGTGATTTTATAGAAGTTAACGACCTGATCACCCTTCTCAGTAGGGTAAGAGGTTTAGCTTTTTCCTCATAGTTTCATAAATGGATGTTCACCTTCATTAAGATAATTTTCTAAGGCAAACAAGTCATTTTCTAGGAAGAACAAATTAGTAATGCTCTGCATGAGCAATTGATGAAGGTATCCACTACCTCCAAGTTTTACCTAGCTTTATACCTGGTATATATTGCAACATCGATGAGAACCTTCCTAGGTTTAACATCAGAAGGAGATAGGAAAGTAACCCCAGTGTATCAATATTACCCTCAATTGATGTTAAAGGGTTCTATCCATCATTTTAGGAGAGTAAATGACACTTTATTTACAGTATTTTTGTGTCTCTTTGATCCCCAATTAGAATAGAAAAGAGTGTCAGACAATGCCTGAATAGTTGTGAATGACTTTGGATGTATGTTCTTGCAATTCCTTTTTTTCTTACCTGCAGGTTGGCTTTTTCCAAGGTCACCCTTATATACTTCCAATATTCCCTTTAGACAAATTAGTCTTGATGGATCTATGTGGGCAAATTATTATTGTACATAATAACCAGTTGGAACTCAAGAAACCCAGTTTTAGGTTCCTAATTGAAATTGGTTGGTTCTTAGTGTTGACCACTAGAAAAGCTAGAGTCATGGAGACTAAAATACAACTTGTAACTATGAAGCATTTCAAAAGGAGACCAATTTTTCACTACCAAGGTGTAAAGGAAATAATCAGGAGGAAGTCCCAGTTTCATGAGCTTGTGATTAAAGATGTTTGGGTTGATTTGAGCACTACAGAAGACATCAAAAAAATGGACTATAGTAGATTGTATCTTAAGTAGATATAATATCTAGGACTCATTGATATCCCTGAGAATCTAGTGGATGATGGAGATTTGACCAATAATAGATACCATGTTGAATAGGTCACCAATGCCCCTCTTCCCTCAATCCAATAGTCTTAGAAGGAGTTGACTTCCATAAGGAAAAGATTCAAACCAATATTGGCAAACACCAATGACTGATTAGCGAATAAGGGAATCACCTTGAAAGAGTTCATCATAGGATCAGAGGCCAAATTTCAAGAGGAAACAAGAAAAAGAGTGGAAAATAGGACAAAATTTAAAATTGATGTTCATTCTCCTTCTAGGCCACATAAGCCTAGGATCATATTTGTAACAAAGAAATCAAAAGTTACAGAAAAGGAGCCAGAAGTAGTAGATATGGAAGTTGAGAAATAAAGTGCTAAAGAACCAGTGACAGAATAGATGGAAAATGATGACAAGCCCATAGATCAATAAGAGAAGGATACTTTGTCTCCTTAAGAGGATGTGTGGAAAGAAACAAAAACTTATTCTTCCCCACCTGGCACACCTATTCAACTTCTTCACCTACTTACCCAATTAGTGTTCCCTCTTTTAGACCTCCTTCCCCTTCCAAGATAATTTTTGACAATCCTCAAGGCACTTTTAGAGACATTATTTATTCCTTGGGATCAATTCCTAGTTTGTCATCTCCATCCTTTGACATTGAAAGTAGTTTTTCTCTTGATCATTCAGTAGAAGGTGTAGTTTTCACTTATACTCCACCTATTGTTTCCACCACTGGTGTAGGTGCAACTCCAGTGATGCCAACAATGGAGATTGATGCTAATGTAAGTACTATTATTCTCCCACCTTAGTTGTTAGCTTTTACACCCAAAAGGAAAAAATAGGCCATCTCCCCAAATGACTTTGATTTCAACAAAATGGTGACAGTAAAATTCAAGACCCCCAAGAAGCCAAAGATTCTTTCAAAGATGATTGGGGATAAAGGGCACAAATTTTTTAAAATAACAAAACCTCCACAAGATGCCACTCTTAAAATTTTTGATATAAATGACTACTCTATTTCTCAAGTTGAGTAAGGTAAGATAACTCATGAAAGTGCTAAGAGTGATTTTCAATTAGTGATGGACATTATGGTTTAGAAATTTGACAGGGAAAAAGAGATGAAGGACCATTATAAGGCAATGGTGGAACAATTGACTATAGCGATAAGGAGAATTATTTTCTCTCCAAAAATAGTAACTATAGAGGCTATCTCCAAAGATGACCCCATGATTCAGAAAGTAAAAAGGACTTATCTCAAGGGAAAAGTAATTGAAGAGTACTTAGACAAGATGCATACACAACTAATTTCCTTGCTCACAGAGCTATCTGAGAGGAAGGTAAAATGAGGAAAATGAGAGTGAAACTGGATGATCTTGTAAATATCATTTCTCAAGATGTTGAAAGTATAGATAAATATATTGACAAATAGGACATGAAAAAGCTAAAGATAATCACTCTAATATCAATCGACATTGTTGTTGATAGAGACTCTTGTACTGAGACTAAATAATCATTTATATATAGGAGTTGAGTGCTTAAGGAATTGATCAGTGACCTTAAATCTTCAAGAGACCTCAGTGAATAAAGTGATATCAATTTGTTACATAAGTTGGAGGAGCTGCCTTGCAAACTTACCTCTCAAGACAACCAATTCATTTCAGTTGAAGAAATGCTTCAGGAGTTTGAAGGTATGTTCTGAAAGGAATTTAAGGAGAAAGCATTTTCAGTAGCTTCTATGGATAACATTCTAGACAATCATTTAACTCTAGATAATTAAAAACTTAGGTTAAAAAATCATGCAAAATTAGTTACAGTGGTGAAAGACACCATAGTCAGAGCTAGGGTAATCTTCAAGAACACCATTACTCTAGATAGTATCAAGATGCAAGCAGTTATCACCATGTATGATGCTCATATGAAGAAGACTAGGGATAAAGATTGAAACTATTCTTCCTTGCTTTGTTTTCCATTTTTCACTTTTTTAATCACTTTGGACATTTGCACATGCACTTTTGTCATGTGTAAATACATGTAAAATTTTGGAAAGTCCAAAGTCAACAAAGACTTCCATCTTTGACTAGGTCAAAGTTTTTAAATATTTTTTAAATCCTCAAGGCTTCTCCCTATAAATAAAGAGAGCCTTTTTGTAATGGATCGATCTTTTTGTAATTGAAAGTAAAAACTCTACCCAAATTGAGATAATTCATGAGACTTTGAGCTCAGATTATAAATCATATTTTCTTAAATGAATGAGAAAGCATGTTACTTTCTAGGCTTTGCATTGGAATAACTTGTGTTATTTAAGAAATTGTTCTTATGTCCTTTTGCTAATAATATTTCATCTATTTGATTAAATAAGCAAAGTGTGTGGAAATTATCTAAATATATTCTGAAGTTAATTATGAAGACTTTATGCTTCTATAATTACCTTTAGTTCATGTTTTCATATTTTAATAAGGGTATTAGAAAGGCTTTGAACTACTTTTATCCTTTGTGATCTTATGCTCTATTATAGTTTTCAGTGGAGACTTTGACCTACACTTCATTCTACTATTACATACACTATAAATTAGAGTTTGACTTTGTGCTTTCATGGGTTTCTCGTGGATCCAGTTACTACCTAGAATCTTTTTCTATTGTTTTCTAAACATCATTTCTAAAAGAAGAGAAATGGCTTCAGTCATTACCCAATATTTCTCCTTTGTCTTGTGAACATCATCTCTAAAAAAAGAGAGATGGATGGTGTGATCTCACCCCTGAGTTTATTTTTAGTTTATATTAATGTATAGTAGTTTATAGGGAACCTCCCCTTGACAAGAGGAGTGATTTATCTCACTATACTATGGTAAATCTACACATTTTTTTATATAAATATCCTTTTGTTGTGGTTGATATACCCATTTTGCCTTCAGTTAATTGATGACAAAATATTCACCAATAGCTTTTGGTGACTCTGCTAGAGAATGAACATGCACTTTGAAGCCTCAACCTTCAAATTGAAGCATTTCCAGTCCTTTTTCATTTAACACTCTGGTAGATTCACCACACATGTGAAGCCAAAGAGCTCAAGGTATTGTTGATCCTATATTTGAGTTGGTGCAATGAAATAGTTTTGATATTTTTCCTCCACCATCTCACCTTCAGTGAACCAGGAGTTTTCCTCCCACCAACATTAGATCTCCAATACTAGGCAAAGCTTCTAGTTTCAATGCTAGTAGAGTTTTTTCTATACTTACCCCATAAAGATTTGTTATCCCTCTATTTAATCGACATATCATGGTATTCCAAGGCCCTTGGGGAAACACTTTGGGCCCTCTCAATCTGACCTCACTTTACATGAGCTACCCCATATTTCAAGAAAGAATTTTCCCAAATTTTGTGGTGATGGGAAAGTTCATCTAGATGAACATATTGCTACTTTCTACATAGCATGTGGTGTGATAGGTATGGAATACGAAGATATAGCGGTGAGACTATTTGCATAAACTTTGCAAGGCATAGTAATGGATTGGTTTTATCACCTTCAAGTTCAAACTATATTTGACTAGAACACTCTCAAGGCCAAGTTTGAGGCTAGGTTCAAACCCACTAAAGATGCACATGCCTTGTTGGCTTAGCTTATGCAAATGAAGAAGGAACCTCATGAGCCCATACAAGAATTCATTGCTAAATTCAATAAGTTGAGGAATAGAATTCCTACAATTGCTCAGCCGACACTAGAGAACCTCAAGTGTTTTTTCATCAAATCTCAACTTCTTGAGGTAAGTTTTCTATTGAGGTAGTCTAGCCCTATAGATCTTTTTGTATCTCAAAATTTGGCTACCAAGGTTGAAGATGATCTTATCCTAGCAGATAAGATTATAGAAAAGATTATAATAAAAATAAATTTTTCTCATTTACTGAAAGTTCTTCCATAAACACCATAGATCCTATAGTGTAAAAGTTAGCAAATAAATTGCTAGCCCTAAAAAAGACAAATGGCACAAGGTATATATGTTCCTCCTTCTTATCAAGATATGCCTAAGAATATATTTCCCAACCATTCATACCAAGGCAATGATGATAAAAATCAAGGGCAATCCAATAGTCTTCTGCCCACACAAGGGAAGCTTACCATTGAAGTAGCACCGACTAACTCAGTAGTTGGTTACCTTAAAGATGAACATGAGTTCTCTTTCCAACCTGAGTTGGACCAAGAAGATGAAGCTAATATCTTTGTAAAAGGAGAAGAATAATTATCTGATGACTCCAACATTAGTTTTTTGAATTACCAGGATGAAGCTAGAAGCAAAGGAGAAGTGTTTGATGGGTCATACACTATTTTTACTAGGTCTCAGAACCAGTCAACTTAGCAAGTTGATAAAGGAAAAGTAGGAGAAGAACCTCAACTAGTAGTCTCAATCACTAAATGGAGGACTTCATTACCTTTCCAATCAAAAGACTTGGTGACTAATAAGAAAATAAATACCACAAACCATCTTGTACCTTTTGCTTCTATTTCTCAGACCAGTACCACACCCAATAAAGATCAGGATGATGGACTTCCTTCCTCTATTTCTAGTTCATTTCAATTATTTGATATAATTGATCATGCTAAAAAGACCAAGATTCAAATGACTGAAGTTGAGTACTTATCAGCCAATCCCAAATAATTTGACAGGTTGGTTGACTACATGAAAAACAAAATCATCCCTACAAAACAAGATTTTCCAAAGGTGACTAATGATTTCTCAAATAATAAACCCACCTAGAATAATCTTGTCACTACTCCTCCTATTGCCCTTGGGAAAATAGAACCTTTCTATGTTTCCCTTTTGATAAATGGTCATAAGTTGAGCAACTGTATAATAAACTTTGGAGCCTCCGATAATGTTATGCCCACCAAAGTAGAAGATTCTCTTGGTCTTACCTTAACTAAGACTTTTGGGAGATATTTCTCCATAGAAAATAAGTAAGTCCCACTCCTGGGTCAAATCAAATATGCTCAATTCATGTTTACGGCTTTGCCTAATAAGAGGATTAAAATGACAGTCTTGGTGGCCAATGTTTCAGCTTCTTATGGCATTTTATTCAAATGAAATTTTTGCAAGGACATAGGTGGAGAATTGAATATGGATCTATCTAAAGCAAGGATACCTATTAAAGGCATCATGAAAAAATTGCTTCCTGAGAAAGAGTCAAAATATATTATCACCCAAACATCAGATCTTGAAGCTCAAATTTTATTTGAATTATTGGGAATGGATAATTATTTTTTGACTACTGAAGATGTTTTTAGCTCATCAAATGAAAGTTCTTTAAGTAACAATTCAAGAAATTAAGATAGAAAGTCATAAGGATTATTAGAGCAAAGTTTAGACAACAAAGAATCTTCCCTCACTAATGAAGAAAAATCTTTAAGAATATTAGATTTTAATGATGTTTGGATTTTAGAATTTGATGGCAGTTGCTCTTCTACTAGTTCTAGAGCCAAAATTGTTTTGATCTCCCCTCAAAGAGAAATTTTTCCTTACTCATATAAGTTGCAGTTCAACAATACCAATAACACCGCTGAGTATGAGTCTTTGTTACTTGGATTACAAGCTACTCACGTTAAAGGTATTAAGGTTTTTCATGTCTAGGGAGATGCTAAACTAGTGGTTTCTCAAGTAAGGAATTTATATCAAACCAAAAATAAAAGATTATGAAATTATCATAATCTTGTATGGGATTGCATTGAAAGTTTTGATGCTTTCAATATTTCTGCTATGCTAAGAGAATTCAATGATCATATAGATTCATTGGCTATCTTCGTAACCCTCATGGTTCCCCATAAAGACTTCAAAGGGGAAAAATACACTATTGAGTTGGTCTTTCGACCAAGTGTACCTAATAATGCCAACCATTGGTAGGTGTTTAATGTTGACAACCAAATCATTGCTTTTTTGGAAAAGATGGACAGCTTTGAGGAGATTTATTTTGAAGGTAGCAAATCCCCACCATGGGAATCAATTCCTGAGATAGATTCAAAAACTAGTGAAGAGTTCCTTCAACTCAAGGGAAATAAAATTCCAAAAGGTTTGGTTTCTCTTGAAAATTTATTTGGTAAGCATGATAGGTATGTCAAGCAATGACAAATAGATTCAAGTTCCTCCAAGGAGTTTGATCAAATACATTTGAGTACAGAAGAAAATCTCAAAATGGTCAACATTGGGAATTGTTGCACTTCTGATGAAAAGCTCAAATTTGTTGCTCTTTTGTGCCATTACATTGATGTTTTGGCATATTCTTATGATGAATTGAAGTCTCTTAGGCCTGAAGAAATTTGGCATGAAATTCCTTTGAAAGCTGGGTCATTACCTTACAAGAAAAAATAAAGGCAATATAACCCCAAACTATTAGGTACTATCCTTTTTGATATCCAAAAAATGCTAGATGCAAGAATTATTTTTCCAATCCATCATTCCACCTAGATTGTTAACATAGTTCCTATGAAAAAAATAATGGAGAAATTTGTATCTATGTTGATTTCAGAAACCTGAATCAATCTTGTTTGAAAGATAACTATCCCCTACCCATCATGGATCAAGTGTTGCAAATAATGACTGGTTCAGAAATGTTATAAATATTAGATGCTTTTTTCAAGTACAATTAGGTAGAAGTCAATGAAGCAGATCAACATAAAATTACTTTCACTACACTATGGGGCACTTTTGCATATCACAGAATGCCTTTTGGTCTAATCAATTCCAGTGCCACCTTCCATAGAGTAATGGATCTTACCTTTAGAGATGAAATAGGAAAGTTTATTTTAATATATCTTGATGACTTGATAGTTTTTTCCAAACATCAGCCTGATCATGCACATCATCTATAATAAGTGCTAGAATGATGTCAATAAAATGGTATTTCTCATAATCCCAAGAAGTCAATTTTTGCGGTTATAGAAGGTAAAATTCTCAGTCACACTAAATCCTAAGAAGGCATAAAAATTGACTCAAAAAGATTCAAATCTATCCAAAATCTTACTCTTCTTACTAGTAAGACCACAGTTCATTCTTTCTTTAGAAAGGTAATTTTTTTACGAAGATTCATTATAGAATTTGCAGATAAGACTCGCCACATTGTTGATATGATGAAGGGTAAAACCACTTTTTGTTAGACTATAGAAGGCAAGTCAACATTTGAAGATATAAATAAAGTGATCTCCCACACACCAATCTTGGTTTGTCCAGATTATACCAAAGACTTTGTGATATATAGTTATGCTTCTGAACATATGCTTTCAACCATTTTAGTTTAGAAAAATAAAGAAGGTATGGAATCTCCCATATCATTTATGAGTTATCCTCTCAAGGCTCACAAATTAAATTATTCAAATATGGAGAAGCATGCTTTTGCCATGGTTAAGGTGGTAAAGCATTTCAGATTCTATATCCTGTATTTACATATTATTTTTCTAGTGCCTGATACAATAGTGAAATCCATTCTAACTCAACAGGGGTTTGGTACTAAAAGGGGAAATTGGACTACCAAAATTTATAAGTTTGATCTTTATATCAAACCTACCAAGCTTGTTTAGGGAAAAAGTCTCTACCAATTGATTTTTGATAACATACCAAAGGAAACAGGACATGAAGAAATAGAAGTCAAAGATGTGCCTACAATTCTCTTTGTCACTATTACTGATGAGTGGTATTCTAATATCACTCATTTTCTTACCTATGGTGAGTGTCCCACCTATCTATCCTACAAATTCAAAAAGAATTTTAAGTTAAAGGCTGCTAACCATGTCTTGTGGGATAATGGTTTATATAAGAGAAGCCTTGATGGGGTATTTCTTTGTTACGTCGATAAGGTGCAACAAAGTAAACTTTTGGAGTCCTTCCATAATTTGGCTTGTAGAGGACATTTTTCTACACTAGTGATGGCTCATAAGATTCTATGAGTGAGATATGATTGGCCTACACTATTTCAAGATGCTTACAAATGGGTACGTAGGTGTGAGTTGTGTCAACAGTTCATCATAAAACTTAAATTGGCAGCATTACCTCTCAAGTCAGTGGTGATTGAAGAACCTTTTCAACAATAGGGTATTGATTTCATTGGCATCATGAACCCATTTTTTAGTGCTAGACATGACTATGTTCTTACTACGGCTAACTATTTTATCAAGTGGGTGGAAGCCATTCCAACTAAGCATGCTACTTCGGAAGTGGTTTGTAATTTTCTTAAAGAAAATATTATTTCTTGATTTGGGTTCCCAACTAATATTATAATAGATAATGTTTCTTGTTTCACTTCTCAATAGGTTACTAATTTTTGCTACAATTATGGGATTATTCTTTCCCACTCCTCCGACTACTATCCGCAAGGAAATGGTCAAGCAGAATCAAGCAACAAGAATCTGGTTACTATTATCGAGAAATTGGTAGATATTAATTAAAGAACTTGGCATAAATCATTATTTGATGCTTTGTGGGTAGACAAGATTACACCCAAGAGGGCAATAGGCATGTCACCATTTCAAATTTTATATGGTTTGAATGTGGAGATACTAATCACCCTAGAACTACTAGCATTGAAGTTAGTGAAGGCAATTGAATATCAAACTTTCAAGAATTCTATTGATAAAAGGATCATGTGCCTAACCAAACTAGATGAGAAATTAACCATGGTAGTGGACCAGATTACTGCACATCAAAATTAGGTGAAAAAACTCTTCAATAAGAGGGTAAGGATTCATGATTTTTAGATTGGAGATCAAGTCTTATTGTGGGACAAGAGGAGAGAACCAAAAGGAATGCATGGAAATTTTGATTCTTTGTGGAGAGGTCCATTTACCATTCATCAAATCTATGGTGAAAATAGATTTTTGATAGAATATCAAGATGGAATGCCATTCTCATTGCCTCATAGTGGGCAACATCTGAAGCACTTCAATCCTTAAAGAATTAGAGGAGTTCACTTGTACATTTGTATAGTCTTATATTTATTTATTTTTGTTTGATTTTTCATGTCTTTTTCTTTCTTAGCTTGACTCCATGGCCTAATGGCCTAGATCAAGGCACTTAGAGACTAGATTCTACTCCCATCAAGCGTTCCAAAGGTTCGATCAATAGAAGTTCCCCAATAGGAGCTAGCTGTTGCTTCCAAAATAAGCTACGCTCATTTTTGGAACAACCCCTATAAAACTTGTCCATTTCATTTTTTTCACTCTAAGTGTTTCTATGCAATTTCACTTTCACATTTAAAGGAGAGAAAATGAGAAACTTAAGAAATGATCAAGGCTTGTATGTACTTGGATATAGTTTGCGCACCGTAATCTAGACGTTGTGAGAACTCCTCTTTTGTTGTGGAGGAATGACACCTAAAAGAGATAAACACTAAAACACGAAGAATGTTAGTTGATAAGAAGGTGGATTTCCAAGCAAAATCTTGGTCCTAGAAGCGCTAAGGCTTCTTGGAGGATGATAATCCACTGTTTAAGACAGAATATGACAGAGACAAAAAAGAGAAATAATGAAAGATGTGAAAAGAAAGAACTAAAAAACAAATGCGTACCTGATAAGATGCAATCTGCTAAATACAGTCACCGATGTTGGTGATATTGCCGGCATCGGTCAGGGTAGTCACCGACGATGGTTAGACTGCCGATGTCGGTAGGGGAAGTGGACGAGGTCGGTCAGGGCAAATGGCTAGGGACAGGTTACAGGGCTAGTTTCTAGTCTATAAAATGGATTTGATCTCGTCTGAGGGTCTGAGGGTCTATGAAGGATTTAGAGGGACTATTTAGGATCTAAGAGACTGAATATCTTGTCAGGAAAAGGGGTGAGAAACAGGAAAAAGGCCTTTCAGCCTTTTCGTAAAGCAATTTAGTCAGGTTGATTAGATGGGTCTTAAGATGGTCTGTAGGTCTCTGATAACTTATGTTGGGTTGATTGGACAGAGAGTGTTGCCTAAAGAGAGACTAAGGGAGTGTCAGAGGCAAAGAAAAAGGAATA
This sequence comes from Torreya grandis, assembly GCA_037957365.1. NCBI lineage: Eukaryota > Viridiplantae > Streptophyta > Pinopsida > Cupressales > Taxaceae > Torreya > Torreya grandis. The sequence goes on along the minus strand of JARHVA010000095.1, from coordinate 755,794 downwards.
AGGGGTGAGAGAAGGCTTTTCAGCCTCTCTGGGAAGAACAGGGAAGGTTGGGTCAAGGATGCTTGGAATAGATAGAAGACAGAATACTAATATATTTGAAATGATATTAGAATGAAAAAAGTACAAATACTTAGCTGTGATAAGAATTGGCAAAGGTGCAGAAGCTGTGTTTCAGTTGTCGCTGGTGATGGAGATATCGTGCAATCCCTGTGCAGAATGTCTGATGCAAGACCTCAGTGCCTAGAAAGTGCTGCCAAGAATGTTGATCCATGCAAGAACACCAAGAAGCTCAGAACACTGAAAAGTAAAGGCATGAGAACTTTGTTTCACTGAAAGAAGATTCGAGAGTCGTGATTAGCTTCAGAGATTTGCCAATTTGTGAATGGAATCCTCAAAGGGTCAAAAATTTTGGTTAAGTATAACCGACGTTGGTGATTCCGCCGGCATCGACTGACATTTGACTGATGTCAGTGGGTGTAGAACGGGAAAAAAGAGCCACCAAGCCCATTTTTCATCCGCCAAGTGCACTATCCATTGGAGAATGTCAAAGGTTGGGCTAAATACGTACGAGAGTTGGTTAGGCGGTTAGAGAGAAGTAAGAATAGGTCTTGGGTGAGTCATAGGATGGGAATTAGTCTAAGGCGAGGTGTCCTAGGCGAGGTGTCATGGGTGATGTGTCCAAGGAGGGGGGGTTAATTCAAAATAAGTTTATTACTTTAAATTAGTAATTACATGTTTTAGGAATGGGTTAGGAATGGACCAAGGGGGAAGGTAACCAAGGGTTAGACACTATTTAGGTGTCTACATTTGCCCCTTTTTGTCTTGTTGGTTGCTCTAAACAAACTGCAAGACAAAAATAGGAGTCGGTTGCCCCAGGTATAGGATAAGGTTGATTTCGTCTTGTTGGTTGTTCAAGTGAAGTGCAAGACAAAAATAGGCAAAGGTTGGTTGCCCCAATTATGGATGAAGTATTCCCCCTCAAAGCAGGAGTCAAGAAAAGGGAACCTAGAATCGGGTGCTGATTTGACAGAGAGTGGATGAAAAGGGTGAAGATAGAGTGAGAATGCTGAAAAAGTTGTGATTGCGCATACACCACTTCACGAGATGGTCAGGTCAAATTGTCACAGGTCGAGGGTCGAGGAGTGCCAAAATTGAAATAATCGGGCCCCAGCATTTAGTCATCTACTGATTGGGTTATTTAATCTAAGCTAAAGCTCCAATGGTCATCATGTTCCAGGTATCCCAGGCTTAGGAAGTGCTCCCGAAAACACAAAAATATCACAAGTAGTGTGAATCAACTGGCTTGCGATCTTATACTTGTGAAGGTCAAAAGTTTACGCACAATTTTTCTAACCAATCATGAGGTAGCATACATGCAAAAACAATCAAGGCAAAATCGCTTTGGAAGTAGTCACGGTTAGAGGAGATGGTCATGATCTCTAAGGTCTAGTGGTCGATGGATGGATGCAAAAGTGATCTTAAGTGTGCCCCAGGGGGCCAAAATGACGTGGTCTGGAGGACTGACTGATTGGGGGCATGATTTTGGGGCAACGAAGAAAAATAGGAGGTTGGAAGGATGCCGACGTCGGTGACAAAAATCGACGTCAATAGCTAAAAATGGCCGACGTCGGAAGATGTCAGCCAATGTCGGTGGATTAGGGCACGCAGACACTGACGTCGGTGGCCTGCCAAATCTGACAAAACTAGATTGGCAGCCCACCAAAAGTCATTTTGTGATTATTTGACTGAGAGAAAAAAGTTGCTCTACATTTTGAGGAGTGAAAGTGACTGATAGTGAACGAATTAGCGGTGTGAGGTGGCAGAGTAAGATTGGTGGAGAGAGGGAGTAGATTGGAGTTGGATTGGAGGTTGAAGAGTCAGCTGTGGGCCAGCAGGAGTTTGAGGTAGAAGTGATGGCAGAGGGTAGTAGAGGACCCGTGGGAGGTCCAACACTATCTGCACCCATCATGCCACCACGTCGGCGACACTGAGATGAGGTAGGAGGGTTTCTAAGCCCTAGTGAGTTAAATTTTGGTTTTTATTTGTGTTTTGCATTTTTTGTTGATATGGGCAGAAAATGAGGGGGGAGGGTAGCTAGGAGGGTGGGAAAGGGATCTAGGATAGGTTAGGGGTCTTTGAGAGGGTTTTTGGGGGGTGTAGGGGGGAAAAATGGGGAAGTCCTAATTTTTAGGGCTCGCCCCGTTCAGCCTTAGGGCCGAACCAGTCGCCAACGTCGGTGATTTCATTGGCGGTGACCGACGAGCGACCGGCATCAGTCACTAACCTACCAACATTGGTCACTAAATGACTGGCATCGGTTAGGTGAGTGCCATCGCCGGCATGCTAAATGATGTTGGTTGGTTGCCTGGTCGAAAGAGGAATGAAAAAAATGTTTAAGTCGAGGGGTCCAAGTTATGCTAAGGGCTTCTCGGGTGTTGGGTCAGGCATAGATATTGAAATAGGGAAAACTTTTAACATGAGATTAAGTTGGGTGGATGCAGGTGAGGCTGACTTTGATGTTGCGGGATCGCCTCCCGACATTGCTGATGTGGATGCATGGAGGGGTGACAGTTGATGAGTGGGCGTAGATGAGCGCAGTTGAACTCGACGGGCTATGATGCTACTATAGAGTGGCACGTGATGCGAGTTTGATGGTGGCACTGATCGAGTGCTGGGATCATTCCACCAACACCTTTCACTTGCCCATGGGAGAGATGACAGTCACAGTCGAGGATGTGTACCAGATTTTGTGGCTGCCAGTACATAGAGTAGACCTTTATGCATGCTCGAGGGAGGCACACGATATTCATATGGTTACGTTGTTTGGAGAGCACATCACGGAGATGAGCTACCACTCAACGAGCTTTGCGTATGAGCCTTTGTACGCTGCAGATGAGGATGCACATCAGCTAGCAGTGTTGATGATGATAGCCATCACGGTGTATGTGTTGCCAGATGCAGAGGACAGTAGGTTTCCGATCACTATGACCAGAGTTTTGCTAGATATGTTAGAGCAGTGGATAGTGTTCACCTGGGCACCAGTGTTTTTGGCCCAAGTGTATAGAGAGTTGTGGGGTATCAGTCAACGGTGATGATACAGCTTGTGTGTGGGCCACCTGCTACATTGCTGGGCCTATGAGCATATAGTGGTTACCCATCCTCTTGGCCTCCCAGTGGAAATTTTGGTTGGCTTCAGGGTCAGATTCAGGTGGTGGCACGAGGTGATGGCACAGACGTGGGTAGATGGAGTGGTCAGAGACATTGACCACTATAGAGGGGTACTAGAGGCCCTGATTCTTGCAGACATTATTTGGAGACCATACTTGGTTTATCCAGCGTTCAGAGACCAGGGAGAGTAGTTAGTTGGTGTGCAGAGCCTGAGATGGGTCAAGGGCAGGCGAGCTGGTGAGCTCGAGAGAGTGCTAGCAGAGAGAGTGCGGTGCCAGTACAGGTTGCTACAGGATGTACCTCCCACATTCCCACTATACAAATGGGATGACATTGAGGCACCACTCCCACTACCAGAGGAGACAGAGGACCCAAATTTTGAGGAGTTGCCGGCAGGACCTAGGGTGGCTGACTTAGGTTGTACAGAGGCTTACACAATGTGGTGGGCAGAGCAGTACACAGGTTTACAGGTAGGGCCGTAGCCAGATCCATAGGCCATTACTAGGGAGCAGGATACAGCCTGTGAGGAGAGGGACACTATACGACAGGAGAGGGACACGGCACAGGCCTAGGTCATAGTTTTGCAGGGACAACTGGCAGGGGTTACAGGGCAGCTGACAGAGATGATGAGTCAAGTGACAGTGTTGACGGATCAGGTCACACTACTACAGAGACAGCTCACCATAGCCCAGGCACAGGGAATGATAGGACAAGTTTTGAGAGGTCAGGGTTTGATGCAGCAGCCCTCATAGCAACCAGCATTTTCATAGGGGCTAGGACAGTTGGCATCAGTGCAGCTAGGTCAGCCATATCCACAGGGGTCAGTATAGGGCATGGCAACAGGACAGATGGGTCCACCACAGACTGTATCTCTAGTTAGATACAGTGATGTGCTAGATGAGATTGCGTATTATGAGAGGGCCATCAGGGGTTTCCCTCAGATACAATGATACTCAGATATGAGGGCAGAGCAGAGCCGACAGTGGTCTATGTCTCGAGCGATAGATTTTGGGTCTCACAGATGGCACTGATCAGAGGGGGGAGAGGATACAGCATCTTCTCTGCCACTGCCACCACCACCACAGTCACAGCCTTGAGGGCAGACCTTGAGATTTATTTTTGATGTATATACCAGCCTGCGAGCTGTTGATGTGAGATGTATGAGAGAGAGACAGAGGCATAGATTTGTGTGATTGTATAAACATTGATATATATATATATATGATGAGATATTGAGCATTGACATGAGTTATGGATGTGTTTATGAAAAATGTTATGGATGTGCTATGTTATTTTGATTTGATACATGTTTTGATTTGATGTTTAGGATTATGATGTTGATATTGTTGTGTTTATATGATGATGGATGTATGATTAAGATTAATGATTAATGATATGGATGAAAATGATTAATGTTAAATATTTATGAAAAATATGTGCTTGTTTGTGATGTGATTGGCAGGTGACAAAAGAATTTGATGGAAGAAATGCGATGAAGGAATGGCCGAGCTAACCCAGAAGACCCCATGTCAACTGAGTGTTGCCTACATAACCCCTGTCGTTAGGGCCTCAGGCCAATGTAGTTCTCCTAAGAGGGAGGAAAAAGATTGAAGTGGTTGATTTTGGTCATGATAAAGATATAGCATTTCCCATATGTCTGAGGGTACATGCTTGAAATGATAAGGAGAAGATGATGCTACAGCCTTTTCCAAATGGTGTAAGCTGTAACATTGGTCGAGGTTTTTCATCCCTAGCAACTATCCATATTCGTGATGGATGTTTGCTAAAAATGAAATGCAGGTCGATTTATGTTTCAGCAAGTAATGGTTTATGCTTGACATGAATTGTGTGGTTGATAGTTTCCATGTGTATTGATGTCTATGGAAACCAGAATGATTAGGCTATGTGAGTGGTTTTGAAAAATTGGATTGAATCGTTTTGACACATGAATGTGGTTGAATGTGACCAAAGTGTAGGCAGAAAGTAAAAGGCATGAACACCCTTTTATTGACAAGGACCAAAATCACAACATAGATAGGGGTTGTTAGAACCAAGAGCCCCATTTATGCGTTGCATCATTGACCATGAGTTATGTTAGAGCGGTAATCGAATCACTTTTGAAATTAAATTGAGCTCGAAGTCCCTTGAGTAGGTGATATGATAGGAGGAAAGGGTAACCCGTTTTAGAGTATGGATAACTTTTCCCCTTTTTATAGGAGACCCTGAGACAACTACAAGTCAAGTCCATGACCCGTTTTTTTTTTTTTTTTTTTGAGCGGACTGATCAATGCAGGAAGTCCACATAAAGATGTCACTTGTTTGGTGGTCATTTGTGAATCTGATCGATGCGGGAAGCTTCTAAGAAAGTGTTGTTTATAGCAATATTTAGTCATAGCCATCCTTCGAGGGAGTGGTCTATACTTTGCTTTATAGATTTAAGGGCTTTTGAATATCTGTCCTTCGAGGGAGCAGTCTATTAGCTACAACAATGATATTATAGCTATCCTTCGAGGGAGCAATCTGCTTTTTGATTTGGTTTTGTGACCTTGGATATTCTGATATCTTGATTTAGTTTTGACAAAATATTGAGTCATGGACAAGACTTATAGAAGGTCAAGGGCTCCCTTTTATTAGGACAAAGCATCTATACATCATAAAAGGGTTGTAGAGGATTTTGTTAAGGGAAAAAGGGTGGAATGGATTGAGGATTAAAAGGACAAGGATTGCTCAAGGGATGAGCTCAAGTTAAATGTCAAGTGGATGAGTACTCGACTAACAGTAGAATGGTCACAGATGCAAAGCATTAAGGGGCTCAAGTTCTGGTCAGCCTTCAAGAGAAGACAGACGATAAGTCCCTGATCCATACTTGTGTGTGATGATATAAGATCTGAGCCAATTAGGAGCAAATTTGCCTTGTTTATTCCATTTCATATTGGTCACATGTTGTTTCTCTTTGAGGACGAGGTCTCCAATATTGAAATCTAGTTCTCTCAGAGTTTTATTATAGGCGCGTTTGATGCGATTTTGATAGACATGGAGATGATTGAGGGCAGCAAGACGACGTTCATCAAGTAACTCAAGTTGAGCTAATCGATCTTGATGAAAGTCATCATTAGAAAGAATGTCATGGAGTGAAATACAAAGAGACGGGATCTGTACTTCGAGAGGTAAGACAGCCTCTGTTCTGTACACTAAAGAGAAAGGGGTAGCACCCGTAGAGGTTCGGATGCTAGTGTGGTAGGCCCACAAAGCAAAGGGTATTTGAACGTGCCAATCCCTTCCAGTGTCGTTGACCACCTTCATGAGAATTTTAGTTAAGATTTTGTTAGAAGCCTCAGCCTGCCCATTTGCTTGTGGGTAGTAAGGTGAAGAAAAGCTGAGTTTGATGCCAAAGGAGTCACAGAGTTTTTGGATGGTCTTGTTTTTGAAGGATTTGCCATTGTTGGTGATGATTTTGTGAGGTACACTGAAATGACAGATGATGTGGGTGTTGATGAAGTCGATAATCTTGTCATATTTTATGGAGACGAGAGGGATAGCTTCCACCCATTTAGTGAAATACTCAGTGGCAGTGATGATGGATTGATGACGAAGAGATGAATGAGGGTTAATCTCGCCGATGAGATCTAAGCCCCATTATGAAAAAGGCTAGAAATCCTGAGCGACTTGTAAGGCGTGACTAGGGAGATTAAGCAAGTTAGCATGCTACTGACACTTGATGCAACACCGAACATAATCGCTACAGTCTTGATGAAGAGTGGGCCAATAATAACCCAGGCAAAGGATGCGCTTGGCAACCGAGTTACCACTAAAGTGTCCACCACAAATCCTGTCATGGGCTTGTTTAACAGCATGAGAAGCTTTAGTGGAGTTTAAACAACGAAGAAGAAGGCCGTCAAAACATCTTTTATAGAGAAGGCCCCCTAGCATGGTATAGCGAGCGGTGCGCTTGATGAAAGCCCGCCACGCATTGCTAGAGAGGTTGGGAGGAATAAGAGAATAAGCCAAGTAGTCCTCAAGTTGTTTATACCATACATCTTGTGAACTAGAGTCTATGGCATGGATGAGATTGATGTCAGTGGAAATGTATGAAGGCAATGGAACACGATGTACCATGACATAAATTATTGATGAGGATGATGAAGAAGAAGGAATATGCGAGGCAAGGGAAGCCATGGTGTCAGCAAACTTATTCATAGATCGAGGAACAGTCTGCAATAAATGATGTTTGAAAGATGCTAAAAGAGTGTCAACATGGTGATTGTACCTTTGTAAAATATATAAACCATTGATTTGATTGACGACAAGTTGTGAGTCACCGAAGATGTTGATGGTCTTGATGTTTAAAGAAAGGGCAGTTTGAAGTCCCAAAATTAAGGCTTCGTATTCGGCCATATTATTGGTACATTCAAAGTCGAGTTTGAAAGACAGGGGCATGGGTTCACCTTCATGTGGAATGAGGATGACCCCCGCACCCCCACCGAGTTGACATTTAGAGCCATCGAAGAACATCGTCATTTGGTAGAATGTGTCATCAGTCGAGAGAGTGGCGATAGATTCATCAAGAAACTCACACTGAGAAGGTTGATTGTCGGGAAGAGGGGCATCCGCTAGTTGGTCAGTGATTGTTTTCCCTTTTATAGATTTTTGCTAGACAAATTCTAAGTCAAATTTGGCAAGAAGCATGAGCCAACAAGCCATACGCTGGTTTTGATATGGTTTAGAATGCATGTATTTAAGGGGATCAGTGTGAGTGATGACAAAGGTTTTGTGATTGAGAAGATAGTGATGAAGCTTGGTAGTGGTAAAGACTAATGCCAAATAGAGTTTCTCAGTATGAGTATACCGAGTTTCATAGTTGACAAGTGTTTGGCTTATGTAATAGACCGCTTGCTCACAGTGTTGCTCGTCTCGATGCTCGATCATGGCACCTAACGAATGATTGGTTGCTGAGATGTAGAGGTAGAAGGGTTGGTCGTCTTTTGGTGGAATAAGGACTGGTGGAGAGACCAAATAGCGTTTGAGGGCTTTAAAAGCCTCTTGGCAATCTTTATCCCATTTAAAAGAGACGTCCTTCTTGAGGAGGTGATGAAAGGGTTGGCAATGGTTAGAAAGCTGCAAAATAAAATGGTGGATGGATTGGAGCTTCCCTTGTAGACTGCGAAGTTGCTTGAGATTAGTTGGAGGTGGCATTTCGAGGATAGCGTGGATTTTGGTAGGATCTATCTCAATGCCACGAAAAGAGACAATGAATCCCAAGAGCTTTCCAGAGAGGACCCCAAAGATGCATTTCTTGGGGTTAAGACGGACCTGATACTGAAGAAGGTGAGAGAAGATGATTTTGAGGATAGTCAAATGGTCGCGATGAAGCTTAGACTTGCCAAGCAGGTCATCTACATAGTCCTCCATGATTTTATGGAGGAGATCGTGAAAGATGTAAGTCATGGCACGCTGATATGTGGCTCCTGCATTTTTCAGACCAAAAGGCATGACTCAATAGTAGAAAGTTCCCCATGGTATAATGAAGGTGGTTTTGTGCTGATCTTCTGGTGTAATCAGGATTTGGTTATATCCTAAAAATCTGTCCATGAGTGATAACATCTCATGACCAGCCATAAGATCAACAAGTTGGTCAATGTTTGGAAGAGGAAAGTCATCCTTGGGATAAGCTAAGTTAAAGTCACGATAGTCCGTGCAGATTCGGATCCCCCCAGTCGCCTTGGTGATAGGAACGATGTTAGAGACCCACTACTGATAATCGATGGGTTAGATGAAGGAGACAGAAAGAAGGCGCTGAAGCTCTTCTTTGACAAGAAGTGCAACATGAGGATGCATTTTACGAAGCTTTTGCCTAATAGGCTTAGCCTCTAGGTTTGTGACAATGTTATGAGTGGCAATGTTAGGGTCGATGCCAAGCATGTCAGTGTAGGTCCAGGCAAAGGCTTTGCGATTGTCTGAGAGAAATGTGGTATAGTCGATCTGCTCTTGAGTGTCTAAAGATTGACCAATATTTAAGACTTGAGGAACATCAGAAGATGAAAGGTTAATGTTAATGGTTGATTCATTTAACATAACCTATGTTTTAGAAGGGAAGGAGCGCTGAATGAAAGAATCATCGGCACCCATATAGGTAAGAATGGTGTCATCGTCTATGCAGTAGACTGTGTTGATGGTTGTCGATTCATCATCTATCATGCTGGCATAAATGAGAGGGAGAGACTTGGGAACCCCATTGAGCTGATAGGTTAGGGGTTCCAAGCAGATGGTGTTTATGCAAAAAAAAACTAGGAGGGATGGAAACCACCGACTCCGTAGGTGAGGATGGAAGAATAGGTGAGTCTGGAAGAAATTGGTCGATGGTTGGTTCGGGGCAAAGGTTTGTGGAAGCCTTAGTGGGTTCTTGAAAACCCAATCCATACCGTTTCTTGGCATTATCGTCATTGGGTGGTTCGATGGGCTGATGGGAGCCTTGTTCATAGTGCCCAAAGCCAAAACCCTTCCATGCACACCTATAAAGGTAGGTATGTGCAAAGGTGGGGTTGCCAAGAAAGGAGAAATCGGATGTGAATATTTGAGGTGAGGAGGAAGGATTTGATTCAGTAGGAGCTTGATCCACCCCCCCCATAGACGAGATTGGTTCGAAGGCTAGGAGGACCATAAGGAATGACCATTCTGATCCGACAGTCATAGCTTGGGTTTTGATGAAGCTATCCATACTCTTGAGGAGTCTGGAACATGTCTAGAGTAAGTAGGCGATATTCCCCCAGTGAAATTCTTTGAAAGATATCGTCCATGGGGTCCTTGGTTGTTAATTGAGAAGATGATGTGGTGGCAACCGCTGTTTGTGTACTAGTTGACACTTCTACAGATGGAGACGATGTTTGGGTTGATGCCTTGAGGGGGATAAGAATGTCGTTGGGTTGATAGGTTGTGTTACAAGTCTTAAAAGGGGATGGGTCAGCAGGAATGACATGGACTTGTTTGTCGTGTTCAAATTTGACACAACGGTGAAGTGTTGAAGGGACGCAAGCCATAGCACGGATCCAGGGTCACCCTAATAGCATGTTATATTGGAATTCTCCCTCAATGATGTAGAAGAGCTCCGGGATTATGTGTGGACCAATGCGGATATGGAGGACAATAGTGCCAATAGTGTTAGCGGTGGTGTCATTAAAGGATCTAAGGATTGCATCGGTTTTCGATACGTAATTCTTGGGAAGAGCCAATTGATCAAAGGCATGGGTGGAAATGATATTAATGCTGTCACCCCCATCGATCATAACTCATTTAATATGGGTTTGATTAACGTAGGCTGTGATGAAAAGAGCAGCGTCTTGATCTTCCAAGGTAGAGTTAGGAATTTCAGAATCACTGAAAGTGATAGAGGCGATAGGGGATAAAGAATGGACTAGGGCAGCTAGTGGTTGAGGGTCTTTAGGTTGGACTTACGCTACCTGCAGGGCTTTGATTAGAGCCTGCCGATGCTGGGGGGAGATTTGGATAAGGTCATAAAGGGTCATCTTCATAAGCGTTTGGTGAAGTTGTTTTATCATAGAGTCTTTGATTGCCTCTAAAGAAGGGGGTTGAGACGCACCTAAGATGGAAATCTTGGGTTTCAGTGGTTGAGGTGCTTGGATAAAAGGATAGGTCCAAGGAATAACAACTTTTTCTTTTGCCTTGTCCTTTTGTGACCTAGTGGTTATATGGATAGCATTGATTTCAAAGATAAGAGGTGAAGAAGGGGTCATGGCCTGTTGGTGAGATGTTGATGTGGTTGAAGAGGTTAGATGGGAAGGTGTCGAGGGTCGGTCAAGAGTGTCCTTAAGGAGAAGAGTGTCTTTCTCCATATAATGATGAATGACTGCCTTGAGGGCACAACAAGTCTCGGTATCATGTCCTGGCGTACGATGGTATAAACAAATCTTCGTATCATTGAACCAAGAAGGTTTTGACCTGAGGGGTTGGAATGGTTTGATAGAAGGAAGGGTAATGCTAGAAGTCTGCAAAAGTTGGTGTAATATCAAAGCATACAAACCTACTAAGGGGTCCATGCCTGTTGATGCATGATGCACTGGTGATTTTTGCTTGGGGGATGTTGAAGAAGGTTTTTGTACCACCTTTTGGGTTGGTGGTGCGGCCACATGTGAAGACGACACTTTCTTTGTGAGAGGTACTAAATTTTTGAGAGGGGGTTGACTTGTGGTTGGAAAAGGAAGTAATGGAGGTAATTTGTTTTGGTTAAGGGTCAGAGTAGGGAGCACTCTGATTAGGGTAGAAGGGTGAGGGCCTAAAATGGAGGGCAAAGTTGACGGTGGAGGAGGGGTTCGCTTTTGCGGTCTGGCAGTCTTCTTTGACTTGGTTGGAAGACTACTTTTGATCGAGGTCTGGTCTAAGTCCACCTTCACTTGTAAGTGAGTGAGGGTAGAGACAGGGTGAACGTTGAGTGACTTGATCGGTTTAGATAGGGTAGATGCAAGTTTAGAAGTGGGAGTCTAGTCTTTGTTGAGAGTCTTGGGAGATTCTGCCTTAGGAGAATTGGCAGCATGAGATGAGAGGGCATGGGAATGTTGAAGAACTTTAAGACGCTCCCACAATCCTTGATGCTCCACTTTCCTTGAAGGGAGAAGTTCAATTTTCTCCACTAGTCAGGAAAATGGTTGAGAGGATGTTGGATGAGGTTTAGATTCTTGAGAAGATGTGTTAGGCGTGGCAGTAGTCTCAGACCCAAGGTGTGTGGGAGTTATAACTGGATTGTCATTGATCGAAGACGATGGAGAGTCAGGTTCTTCTCTTGGTGGAGAAGGAACTAAAGAATGTGACTCCTCAAGCGGGTAAAGGACAGGGATTATGGTGCCCTCCACTTGCGGTCGAGGAGTAGGTAAGGTCAGGTCCTCCATAGGCAGAAGAAAGGAGGATGGTGAGACCGGTAGTGCCGGTAAGGTTTAGGCGTCCTCCAAGATGATATAAGTTGAGGGAGAACTAACCAGAGAAAGAGGTTCGTCCACATGTGATGGACTGGTAGATGGACTAACCTCTTGAGGTTGGTCGGGGATGAAGGGCGAGACCGTATTGACTGTTCGAATGTCGTGTTCATGAGTGTTGTCAATCAAGGTCTGGACATTATTTTGGGTCGGTGGATGATTGGGGAATGGTTGCTTGAAGATGTCGATGCCCTGGTTAGGAGGTGCATTGGGATTATCTAGGATGAGCTCACCCTTTTTAAGCATGTCTTGGATTATGTTTTTAAAGGTTTTACAGTTTCCTATGTCATGACCTTTGACACGGTGGTAGTTGCAGAAGTCATTTTCCCTATACCACGCAGGGATGGTGCATGAGGGATCAAATTGTGGTAGTGGTCAAATCTGGGGGAGGTTGAGAATCCCCTGTTTAACAAGTTTTTCCAGTATAGATGCGTAAGATTCTCCAAAAGGAGTATACTGTCGTTGTATGTATCTCTGCTAGAATTGACGGGTGGCGCTCTGAGATGTGGATGGCTCAGGTTGATTGGTCGAAGAGGATGAAGGTCTAACAACTATAGCGTTAGCTGAAGCTTTAGACTTAGGATTGGATGATGAAGGTTTAGAAGAAGAGGAGTCATTGGTCTTAGAGATGGGATTCTTGCTCTGCAACTTGAATTTATTCTCCTTGATGGCACGTAATTCAAGTTTACAGGCCATCGTGAAGGCTTCATCGAAGGTGCGGAAGGTCTGAACCCGTAAGGTGGAATAAATATGTTTGGTGCAAGCTCGGGAGAATAGTTTAATAAGTTCAAGTTGAGGTAAGGAAAAGGAGAGTTGATTGATGAGGCCTCTCCAGCGAGCAATGAAGTCAGCTATAGATTCATCTTCGAATTGGTGGATAGTATAGAGGTCTATGATTGAGACCTTCTTGGTGATGTTAATGGAGAAGTGATCAAGAAAGAGCTGGGCCAGCTGTGTAAATGTGAAGAGGGAATGGCTGGCAATAGAGCTGTACTAGTCAAGCGCAACACCAGAAAGAGATAGGAAATGTGCGCAAGAGCAATGCATCATCATGGGCAATAAGGTAACAGGCATGTCTGAATGCCCGTAAGTGCTGCTATGGGTCTTCCTTGCTTTGAAAGTGAGAAAATTTGGGAAGCTCCCATTGGTTGGGGTATGGTCTAATCAGAATAGAAGGATGAATGGGCTCATTACAAATCTGCTCGTATGAGAGAGTATTGCGTAAGCCAAAAATGGAGGTCTCTAAGCTAGACATCTTATCCATCAGCATTTTGATGATATCTGCTAACGGATTGGTAGGTGGAGCGCCCCCTAGATTATAAGGTGCTTGAAAGATATTGGGAGGGGCGTATGACGTGGTTGGTTGCATAGACGCAACATATGGGTAGCTGGTTATTGGAGTGAAAGTTGGAGCCAATGGCACTTGTGTTATGGGGTTGGTAGGCACAAGTTGGATAGGGGCCGTCAAGGATGGTTGAGGTGTAGCCACGCTTGTTGATGGGTAAACAGTTACTCTTGTGTTGATAGGTGCAAGAGTAGGGGGGATAGAGACTAGTAGGTTTTGGAAAGGTGTGGGGTTTAGTTGAGTATTTTGAGGTTGAGGGAGTACTGGAACCCCCATGGAGGTAGGTTTAGAAGGAGTGGCTACGTTTTGAAGGTAAGACATGGTTGGGTTATTGGTGGATGTGTTGACTAGATTATCTAGTGGCTGAATTGTAGGTGATGTTGATGTGATTCTTGTCTCGACTAAGGAAGTTGACATCCCATAGATTGGGTTGCCTAGGGAGTATTGCATTTGTCTATGCATGAGATAGTGTTGTAAGGCTTTGACGTTAAGGTCCAAGAATAGTGCAAAATCTTGGTCCCCTTCTGGAACAATAGGAGTCTGGGGTGGGGTTGAGCGAGTAGGAGTTCTTTCAGTCTCCGAGTGGAACTCCATTATAGGACTAGTTATGGATGGTGAAGGTGGAAGTGGTTGTTGACTAGCGTGGTCAAGAAGGGCCTTGGTTTGACTACGTGTCAAAACCATTCAAGGCAAGAAAGGGTCAGGTTTCAGAAAATTGTGTTTTTTCAGTCTCAGAAAACTAGAATGAATGTTTAGACGGCCAAAAAGTTGGATTTTAAGCTTGCTATTTTTGAAAAAAAGAAAATGGATAGTGACCGACGTCAGTATAAAAACTGATGTCAGTGAAGAAGACCGTCGATGTCGGTCAGATAATTGATGCTGGTGGAGAAAAGTTGCCGACGTCGGTTACAGAACTGATGTCGGTTACTGTGTTTTCCAGAAACTCAGAAAAAAAGTTTTTGGAAATGAAGAAGACATCCTTACCAGCTCAAAAAAAATAGATAAAACAAAAAATAAGATGAGGATAGGCAGATCCTAGCATTAAATCCCTAGAAACAATTTTATTAGGATCGTGTGGCTTATGCCTTAATGTGATGTTTGAGGAGGTTGGCTATTAGAAGGGTCCTAGAATAGGTAATCTAAAGATGGTTTTAGGTATGTTTAGGTGCTCAAAAGTCTGTGTTAGGTTCTGTACATGGCCTGGTGCTAAGGAGCAAGCTCCCCTCACTTCACGATTCTAGTGGTTAGCTGGTCTCGCTTAGCCAAAATATACTTTCCCTATAGATTAGACTCTGCTAGAGAACAGAGTGGGCTTTCCCCTTGGTGGTGAAATCCAAGTAGGATCGTCGAGATGGGTAAGGTATCCGCTGGGTGATGAAATCCCAGTTAGGCCTTGTCTCAAGGAGTTTGATATTTAATTTAGTGCACGTGGTCTGGTTGTGTAACATCAAGTGATCTACAATTTATTCAATATGCGGTTTACTAATTACTAAGTGTGGACTAAGAAATGTAAGAAAGCAGGAAATGGAATGCAGTATATTTTAAATCCCCAAATTGAAATGTTAAGTTGGAATGAAAATAAGTTTGAGAAAGGGTTGAAGGAAATGATTTTTTTAACAGTCTAGAAATGCAAGAAAAGAAAGAAAAAGTTCTTTTTATTCTTGCTTATGATGTCTTTTTAAAAAGAAGAAAAAGGTGAAGAGGGAGAAACCTAATGTACCTAAATGAACAAAGAAGAAAAGGAACCCAAGGAAGGCCCTAAGGGTCCCACCAGGCGTGCCAGAATGTTTCTATGCAATTTTGCTTTCACATTCAAAGGAGAGAAAATGAGAAACTTAAGAAATGGTCAAGGCTTGTATGTACCTGGATATAGTCTGCGCACCGTAATCTAGACGTTGTGAGAACTCCTCTTTTGCTGTGGAGGAATGACACCTGAAAGAGATAAACACTAAAACACGAAGAATGTTAGTTGATAAGAAGGTGGATTGCCAAGCAAAAGCTTGGTCTTAGAATCGCTAAGGCTTCTTGGAGGATGGCAATCCACTATTTAAGATAGAATATGACAGAGACAGAAAAGAGAAATAATGAAAGATGTGAAAAAAAAGAACTAAAAAACAAATGCATACCTGATAAGCTATAATCTACTAAATATAGTCACCGACGTCGATGATATTGCTAGCATCGGTCAGGGTGGTCACTGACGATGGTTAGACTGTTGACATCAGTAGGGGAAGTGGACGAGGTCGGTCAGGACAAATGGCTAGGGACAGGTTACAGGGCTAGTTTCTGGTCTATAGAATGAATTTGGTCTCGTCTGAGGGTCTGAGGGTCTATGAAGGATTCAGAGGGACTATTTAGGATCTAAGGGAATGAAAATCTTGTCAGGAAAAGGGGTGAGAAACAGGAAAAAGGCCTTTCAGCCTTTCCGTAAAGCAATTTAGTCAGGTTGATTAGATGGGTCTTAAGATGGTCTGTAGGTCTCTGATAACTTATGCTGGGTTGATTGGACAGAGGGTGTTGCCTAAAGAGAGACTAAGGGAGTGTTAGAGGCAAATAAAAAGGAATAAGGGGTGAGAGAAGGCTTTTCAGCCTCTCCGGGAAGAACAGGGAAGGTTGGGTCAAGGATGCTTGGAATAGACAGAAGACAAAATACTAATATATTTGAAATGATATTAGAATGAAAAAAGTACAAATACTTAGCTATGATATGAATTGGCAAAGGTGCAAAAGCTGTGTTTTGATTGTCGCTGGTGATGGAGATATCATGCAATCCCTGTGCAGAATGTCTGATGCAAGACCTCAGTGCCTAGAAAGTGCTGCCAAGAATGTTGATCCCTGCAAGAACACCAAGAAGCCCAGAACACTGAAAATCAAAGGCACGAGAACTTTGTTTCGCCGAAAGAAGATTCGAGAGTCGTGATTAGCTTCAGAGATTTGCCGATTTGTGATTGGAATCCTCAAATGGTCAGAAAATTTGGTTAAGTATAACCGACGTCGGTGATTCCACCGGCATCGAACAACATTTGATCGACGTCGGCGGGTGCAGAATGGGCAAAAAGAGCCACCAAGCCCGTTTTTCATCCGCCAAGTGCACTATCCATTGGAGAATGTCAAAGGTTGGGCTAAATACGCATGAGAGTTGGTTAGGCAGCTAGAGAGAAGTAAGAATAGGTCTTGGGTGAGTCATAGGATGGGAATTAGTCTAAGGCGAGGTGTCCTAGGTGAGGTGTCATGGGTGATGTGTCCAAGGAGGGGGGGTTAATTCAAAATAAGTTTATTACTTTAAATTAGTAATTGCATGTTTTAGGAATGGGTTAGGAATGGACCAAGGGGGAAGGTGACCAAGGATTAGACACTATTTAGGTGTCTACACTAAGTTCATCTTTTGAGACAAGTTTCTCTTGATCTCGAGTTTAGTCAACTAACATCCTTGAAAATTTCACAACCTTCCCTCGTCACAATTTCTCAAAAAATGTAAAATTCGTTGAGGTCTTGATGTGATCATAAAGAAAATAGAGCTTTTCAAGGAGTTAGTTTTTATTTTTGTTTTCATGCAAGGTCAACATTTTTTGCTGTCATTGCATATCTTTTTATTTTCTATGTAAAGGTGGCAATTTTCACCACCCTTACATCCTTCCATGTAGGAGTGGTAAAAATCACTACCCTTGCATTTTTTTTATGCATTCCATGTAAGAGTAGTGATTTTTTCCACCCCTGCATTTTATTCCACCTCACATGTAGAGGCAGTGATTTTTGCCACCCCTACATGATCTCAATTTTCATGTGCGACATTTATGGCTGTAAGCACTGAGTTATTGGCATCAGCTTTAGCCCTTTTAAATGCTAATTTGAGCCTTATTTTGATTATTCTAAGTTGTCTACTCGTCCTCCCTATAACTAGTCAACCACGTGAAGAAGTGGGATTGTAATTTTTCTAGCTTTAAGTGAAGGATCTCAATTTTATCATGTTAGTTTTGTATTCTTCCTCATTTTATTTTTAGGTTTTCTTTTTGTAATTTCTCTTTTCTTTAAGTTCTAGTTTTTTCTCTTCCTCCTTTGTAGTTTGTCTATTTTTTGTTTTTTCTCCTCCCTTTCCTCCTCATTAGCGGTCAAGACCTAAAAACTCAAAAAATCTAGAAATTTATTAAACTAGTGTAATGGTGGCAATTTTCACCACCTTTACACAAAATTAAATGAACCAGTGTAATAGTGGCAAAAATCACCGTCATTACACAATCCTTTGCCATTTGTTCAATGGCGGTGATTTTTTCTGCCCTTACACAAGTTTTTCCCCCATATGCATAGGTGGAAATTTTTACCATCCATGCATGACTTTCACATTTAATAGTAGCAAAAATTACCACCTATGCACAAAGTCTTTCCCTCCACATGTAAGGGAAACAATTATTGCCACCCTTGCATGTATTTCCTTAGATTTTCCTAAGTTTGGGAAATTTCATATTTTCACTTTTCCAAGCCCATTTCCCTTTGACTTTTTGGCCTATTCATGACTTAGCCCTTTCAATCACATTCCCATGGCCGTGATCACCAACATTCATTTTTTTTAGATTGTTGATATTTTCCCTGATTGCACAATCACGATTCTTGTTGCAGTTTTTCTCAAGGATCCTTCTTCATCGATGTCCTTTTGACAAAAGCTCTTCCAAATGACTGAGGTTTCTTTGAAGAAGTTAAAGACAATGAAGTACAAGTATCAAGGTGTTTTTCCAATCACCTCAGTTGCTTCTAATGTCAATGACATTAGGGATACATAGATCAAACATGTGGATATGGCTGAGATTATGGAGAGAACCAAATCAAGCAATCCCAACCATGAAATGAAGAAGATAATTGAGAGCAATATTCATTTGGTATCTTTTTTTCCTATAGTAGCTCACAACATAGAGTTCATTCTCTATTGCACTCAATTCTACAATAAGGATACCAGGGCTATGTTAGACACTGGTGGTAATGTGGTGATTAGACTAGACCCTGAGTTCATCGACAAAGTGTTCATGTGTCCTCCCGCTACTAAAGTATTGAAGCTTGACTTCATTGAAGCACAAAAATAATATGACAAAGATCCTAAAAGAGTGAAGAAAGTGATCAATAATAAATGGCTCAAGATTCCTAGAGTGAACTTGTCAAGATGGCCATGAAGCTTTCGAAGGAGTGATTTTATAGAAGACATCAGTGACTTGATCACCCTTCTTAGTAGGGTAAGAGGTTTACCTTCTTTTTCATGGTTTCATGAATGGATGTTCCCCTTCATTAAGATAATTCTCCAAGGTAAACAAGTTATTTTCTAGGGAGAATAAATTAGCAATGCTCTGCATGAGAAATTGATGAAGGTATCCACTACTTCCAAGTTTTACATGACTTCATACCTAGTATATATTATATCATCGATGAGAACCTTCCTAGGTTTAACATCAAAAGGAGACAGGAAAGTAACCCCATTATATTAATATTACCCTCAGTTGATGTTAAAGGGTTATATATATAATTTTATGAGAGTAAATGATGCTTTCTTTATGTCATTTTTATGTCTCTTTGATCCCCAATTAGAATAAAAAAGAGTGCTAGATGAAGCTTGGATAGTTGTGAATGACTTTGGATGTACGTTCTTGTAATTTTATTTTTTTTCTTACCTGTGGGTTAGTGTTTTCCAAGGTCACCCTTATATGCTTCCAATATTTCCTTCACACAAATTGGTCTTTATGGAGCTATGCAGACAAATTATTGTCATACACAATAAGTAGATGGAACTCAAGAAACCTAGTTTCAGGTTCCTGATTGAAATTGGCTAGTTCTCAGTGTTGATCGCTAGAAAAGCTAGAGTCATGGAGACTGAAATGCAACTTGTAAATATGAAGCATTTAAAAAGGAGACCAAAATTTGACTATATAGGCATAAAGAAAATAATCAGGAGGAAAACTCAGTTTCATGAGCCTATGATCGAAGATATTTTGGCTGATTTGAGGACTGCAAAGGATGTCAGAAAAATTGACTATAGTAGATTGTCTCTTGAGTAGATAGAATATATGGGACTCACTAATATCCATGAGAATCTAGTAGATGATGGAGATCTGATCAATAATAGATACCATGTTGAATAGGTTGTCGATGCCCCTCTTCCCTCAATCCAATGGTCTCAGAAGGAGTTGACTTCCCTAAGGAAAAGATTTGAACCAATATTGGCAAACACCAATGATTGGTTAGCAAATAAGGGAATCACCTTGAAAGAGTTCATCACATGATCAGAGGCCAAATTTTAAGAGAAAATAAGAAGAAGAGTAGAAAATAGGATGAAAAATAAAAATGATGTTCCTTCTCCTTCTAGGCCACATAAGCCTAGGATCATATTTGTAATGAAGAAATCAAAAGTTATAGAAAAGGAGCCAAAAGTAGTAGATATGGAAGTTGAAAACAAAGAGCTGAAGAACCAACAATGAAAAAAATGAAAACTGATGACAAACCCACAAATCAACAAGAGAAGGATACTTTGTCTCCTCAAGAGGATGTGTGGCAAGAAATAGGAAATTTTTCTTCCCTGCCTGGCACACCTAATTTAGCTTCTTCACCTGCTTCCCTGATTATTGTTCCCTCTTCTAGACCTCCTTCCCCTTCTAAGATAATTTTTGACAATCCTCATGGCACTTTCAGAGACATTCTTCATTCCTCAGGATCAATTCCCATTTTTTCATCTCTATCCTTTGACATTGAAGGTAGTTCCACTCTCGATCATTTAGCAGAAGGTGTAGTTTTCACTAATACTCCACCTATTATTTCCACCACCAGTGCAGGTGCAACTCTAGTGATGCCAAAAATGGAGATTGATGATAATGTAAATGCTTTTGCGCTCCCACCTTGGTTGTCAGCTTTTATGCCCAAAAGGAAAAAATAGACCATCTCCCCATATGACTTTGATTTCAATAAAATGGTGCCAGTAAAAGTCAAGACCCCTAGGAAGCCAAAGAGTCTTTCAAAGATGATTGGGGATAAAGGGCACAAATTTTTAGAAATAGAAAAACCTCCATAAGATGCCACTCTTGGAAATTTTGATATAAATGACTACTCTATCTCTCAAGTTGAGTTAGGTAAGATAACTCATGAAAGTGCTAAGAGTGATTTGCAATTAGTGATGGACATTATGGTTCAAAATTTTGACAGGGAAAAAGAGATGAAGGACAATTATAAGGCAATGGTGGAATAATTGACTGTAGTGATAAGGAGAATTACTTTCTCTCCAAAAATAGTAACTCTAAAGGTTATCTCCATAGATGACCCCATTATTTAGAAAGAAAAAAAGACCTATCTCAAGGGAAAATTACTTAAAGAGTACTTAGAGAAGATGCATACATAAGGAATTTATTTGCTCACAGAGCTATCTAAAAAGATGGGTAAAATGAGGAAAATGAGATCAAAACTGGATGATCTTGTCAATATCATTTCTCAAGATGTTGAAAGTATAGATAAATATCTTGACAAATAGATGGACATGAAAAAGTTGAGGATAAGCACTCTAATATCAATCTACGTCATTGCTGATAGAGACTCTTATATTGAGACTAAAGAAGCTAAGGAATTGATCAGTGACCTTGAATCTTCAATATACCTTGGTGAACAATGTGATATCAATTTGTTACATAAGTTGGAGGAGCTGCCTTGCAAACTTACCTCTTAAGACAACCAATTCATTTAGCTAAATAAATGATTCAATAGTTTGAAGGTATGTTCCGAAATGAATTTGAGGAGAAAGCATTTTCAGTAGCTTCTATGGATAACATTTTGGACAATCAGTTAACTCTAGATAATTTAAAAACTAGGTTAACAAATCATGCAAAATATATTACAAAGGTGAAAGACGTCATAGTCAGAGCTAGGGTAACCTTTAAGAACACCATTACTCTAGATAGTATTGGGATGCAAGTAGCTATTTCCATGTACGATGCTCATATGAAGAAGACTAGGGATAAAGATTGAAACTATTTTTCCTTGCTTTATTTTCCATTTTTCACTTTTGTAATCACTTTGGATATTCGCACATGTACTTTTGTCATGTGTAAATACATATAAAAATTTGGAAAGTCCAAAGTCAACAAAGACTCCCATCTTTGACTAGGTCAAAGTTTTTAAATCTTTTTTAAATCCTCAAGGCTTCTCCCTATAAATACACATAGCCTTTTTTGTAATGGATCGATCTTTTTGTAATTGAAAGTAAAAACACTACCCAAATTGAGATACTTCTTGAGACTTTGAGCTTAGATTGTAAATCATGTTTTCTTGAATGAATGAGAAAGCAGGTTACTTTTTAGGCTTTGTGTTGGAATGACTTGTGTTATTTAGGAAATTGTTCTTATGTCCTTTTCCTAATAATATTGCATCTATTTGATTAAATAAGAAAAGTGTGTGGAAATTATCTAAAGATGTTTTGAAGTTAATTATGAAGACTTTGTGCTACTATAATTACTTTTAGTTCATGTTTTTCACATTTTAGTGAGAAGGGTATTAGAAAGGCTTTGAACTGATTTTATCCTTTGTGATCTTATGATCTATTGTAGTTTTCAGTGGAGACTTTGAGCTGCACTTCATTCTACTGTTACATAAGCTATAAATTAGTAATGTAAATAATGAAAGACTTTGTGCTTTCGTGGGTTTCTCATTGATCTAGTTACTACCTAGGAAGTTTTTTTGTTGTTTACTAAACATCATTTCTGAAAGAAGATATGCCTTTAGTAATTACCCAGGGTTTATCCTTTGCCTTGTGAACATCATCTTGGAAAAAAGAGAGATGGATGGTGTGATCTCACCCCTGAGTCTATTTTTAGTTTATATTAATATATAATAGTTTATAGGGAACCTCCCCTTGATGAGATGAGAGATTTACCTCACTATGTTATGGTAAACCTGCACATTTTGCCATATAAATCTCTTTGTGTTGTGGTTGATACACCCATTTTTCCATTAGTTAGTTGACAACAAAATATTCACCCAACACTATCCCCAGGCCAATGGTCTAACAAAAGCAACTAATAAAACCCTAGTCGAAATCCTAACCAAAGTTGTCAACGAAGTTAGGAAATATTGGCATCTTTGAATCTTTTTTTCCTTATGGGTATATCGAACTAGTATTCGAGCCCCTACAAGTGATACTCCTTTTTCTTTAGTCTATGGTACATAAGTTGTACTTCCTCTAGATATCCAAATTCCCTCTCTTCATGTCTCTCTTAAAGACATCATTTCTAATGAGGATTTTCATTAGGAGCATTTATCCCAGCTTAAACTCTTAGATGAGAATCATATGGTATCCTTTGATCACCTTTGAATATATCAATAATGACTAAAATGAGCATATAATTAAAATATAAGAGAATGAGAATTTAATATTGGAGACCTTATACTTAAATAAAATCAACATGTCACTAATATTGAATGAAGTAAAAGGGGTAAATTTTTTCTTAATTGGCTTGGACCATACATCATTACCCATAAATACAGATCTAGAGCATATCATTTGGCTTCTTTTAATGATAAACCACAATGAGAACCTCTTAATGCATTGCATATGTGCCCTTTCTATAGTTAATATATCTTGGTTCATTTTTGATAGTTTATCTCAAATACTATCATATCCTTTTATTCCAAAATACCAAATAATGATATGAGAGTTATGTGGTTATCCAGTAGTCACTGTATGCTCAACATTGAATATGTATATTCTAGCTCTATACATAGCATTCTCTCATGGATAAGTTTCACCTATAATGGGAGAAACCCTAGATAATTATTTCCATTATTTATTAAAAGACCATTAACGTCCCTTATTTCTTAATGACCATTCATTTTCCAAGGTAACACAATCATCTCATGTCTTGAATTCATGGAAACTATCCTAAGGTATCTTTTTATGCCAAACCTTGCATTATTATCTATGGGATCCAAAATCAAGTAAGCAATGAAAATAAAAAATATGAAAGTGGGATAAATAAATATATTGATCCCTCAAAGGACAACTATAATTAAATATAATGGTAAATAATAGACTAATCCCTTGAAGGACATCTATTTAGAAATGTTAAAATGGAGACCACTCTCTTGAAAGATGGCTACCAAGAAAGACACTTCCCGCATTGATAAATTTTCAAAATTGTGCCACCTAAACACCTTAAAAAAAATCAATAAAATATATTATCAAAAACAATATCCCACGAAAGCTTCCCATAGTAATCAACTTTCTACTTGTAGGCTTCTCATATTGATCAGTCTACTCATTGGCATAAAAGTGATTTCTGAAAGATAGATCCTAATTTTAAAATATGAGGTGAAGAATCTTATCTTTACAAACAATCCATCCCCCATCCTACCAAAAATCATATCTTTGCCTAGGGTTAAACCTTTATCTAACCAAGGTTGAGTCAATATCTCTTATCAGCTAGCTAAGGATGCATAGGCCATGCATATGAGAGGTTCTCTTTTGGTTATGGTCCAAGTTAATGATGTGCAAATCCATACTCTATAAACACTAAAATCCATAAATCCATCACAATAAATCATTAAAAACTATCTATAATCCATAATCATGATTAAGCATAAATCCATAGTCCATAATTTATTTCCATTTAATCATCTAAAAACCATAAACATTTATAAGGTTAATAATGATTTATATCAAAAAATAGCATGCTCCATAATCATAATCCATTAGTAAAAACCTATCTCATGATTTAAAATTTGAAATCAATATAACATGTCAAATTTATAACCCATAGCATATATGATAGAAATAATCAAAATTAATAAACATAACATCTAAATCTACATATCCATAACCATCAATAAATCCATAAAAACACACGTGATCCATCCATAACCATAAATTTCTATATATATATATATATATATATATATATATATATATATATATATATATATATATATCAAGTGTATATACAAATGTCATAACAAGAATACAATGGGGCTCTTAGCCCATCCAAAGTGATTTACTCAGTAAAATCAATCCTACTAAGGTGAATGTTATTACCTCTCTCATTGTCTCCTCCTCAACTCACCACACTCCCTCTACTAGTAGACCCCCCAAGAGTCCTCCAAGATCTATTGCAACTATCCATGTATGAATAAAATTGAGTCACATATAGTAGTATCTTCTATACAATCCTCTCATAATAGGACATATCTACAAGTAAATCCATATACCTCTAGATTGGTACCATATCTAGAGGCACAACGCTAAATCTTTCAATGTTTAGAGTGGATATCTCTACCAAAATAAATATTACCTACTCTAGCTCTACCCTATATATATCATGTTCCTATATATCTTGATCATGCTAACCTCTTGTACTCTTAATATTACCTTACAATATGAAATATACTCTTATAAAGTAACATGGTTTGCATGTGCCTCTTATAGCTCAACCCTCAAACTATCCCTCTTAGCCATAACTATAGCTATATTTATAGGCTCATGGGTGGAGGCATCCTGTAATGGTCCCTCCTCCATGTGTGCATCCTATAATGGTGCCTCATCCTTGTGTATATTTAGGGCCTCTTACTCCACATCTCCTCTCTCCTCATCCTGCTTAACCTCCCTTACCTCCTCCATAACTACCTCATGTCATGGTCTCACTACTCTCTCCTGCCTCCTCACCATCTCAGTTGTGAACCACATTACATGATCATCATTATACCTAATGTCATCTGGGTCACTCACCATAGTCTCCTCTTGTGGACCTATCAAAACCATTGTAGTGTTAGGTACCAGCTAGTCTATCTCTATATCCTCCCACATATTCATATGTAGGGCTAATGGAACATCTTGTAATAATTTGAACTAATGATGGACCCTGTTAAAATAAAATAGCTCAAGGTGCTTTGACTATTATATATGTACCCATATATCTTGGGCAGCATCACCTATCTCTACCACTGAACCATGCCATGATAATAAGTCTACATAAGGCCTCCAAATAACATCTCCTATCTATAGGTTGCTGAACACCTATCTATAATGTGATAGATCCCACACTACCCTATCTACATGTGGAATGATAAGGTATTCCTTCTACTGAAGGAAGCCTACATTGTATACCATCTCACCAAATCTAGTCTATGGGGTCCCTATGGGGTGCATAACATAGATGTGCTCATACACCCAGTAATGTAATATAAATGTGATATCCAAACCTAAATGGTGTCTAGTACAGTAGCTCCACAACTCCTTTTATATCTACCCCAATAGTGTGGGTTCCCAAGTAAAAATAATAGGATTTCTTTGCATTGTAAAATTCTTAGGGTATATTTTATCTCAAGAATATTGATCTATAGGTAACGCATACACCATATGCACACCAGATGCTATGGTCCACCATTACTATATTTTGTTCTTTTCAAAGCCTTTACTTATGCTTACCTATTTTAGCTATGGCATTTTGTTACTTGATATAGTCTTTAGGGCATTATTGCCTGCATTATTTTTTATTTTGTTAAGTGCAATTTTTTATCTTCTTTGTGCCATTTGCACTTTCATTTTTCTTTCACTATTACCCATTTGTCTCACCCCATTGTGTTTTTACCTTTCATATTTTTCAAACCTATCATCCATTTTATCTCACTTTTTAGTGTTTGGTTTGAGGGGGAACACCTTCTCACAATAAACTTGGGGCATTAGTCACCTTATACTTTTTGTCTCATGGCTCACTATTGCATACCACTCCACAAAAAGGGGCAAATGTAGATGTTAATTTTATACACCCTTGTTTATTAACTTGGTGTGTCATCATATTATTATGTTATTTCTAATATAATTCCCCCCCATTCATAACTATTTTAAATAATTACATTCAGCGCACTCATTTACCTTTACCACATAGGTTAATTAGACTTAATTACTATAGCTAAATGATAATTAACCCCCTTTTTACCATCCCTAACCATAAAATCCTAAAAAATAAATAAAATAAAAACCTATTTTATCTCTCAACAACACGTCCAATAACTTAGTGTCACACTCACTTAGTTTGTCATGTGGTTTGAAACAACCTGAGCCAACTTTTAACAAAATTGGGTTGATTGACGTTAATCCTCTGAGATCCATGTTGATTCTCTAGGATCAACATCAATCCATAAATATATATCAAACCTCCATGGGTCAAGAGGAATGGTAAAGGTGCTTTTAGACTTTGAAACTCTACCAAAATGTCATTACAACTTGTGTATAGATGTTATCAACATCTTGTTATCTTGTAGAATCTCTTTTGGAGAGATTATCAAAGGAATTTAAAGGTTCTTTACCTCATCTTGTAAAGTTTTTTTTTAGCTATAAAGGTTATTATTTTTCTTTAGTTTATTCATATTTTAAATTCACATTCTTATGTCTATTTGTCACTATTTTACATTTAGTTTTAATTATTTTATTAATAATAAAAGTCATTATTATAATCTATTTTTAAAGTTTAGTGTTTTACACAAAATTTATGTTGATCTATCTGAATTGATGTTGATCCTATAGGATCATCATTGGTCCATACTAAACTTTCAAAACATTCTTGTAATCTATTTTCATAACATTCTTATCCTTAAAAATCTATCAAAACCTACATTCTATTTTTTGAAAACCTATATTTTACATGTAGATGACTCTACCTAGATTAGCACATGATATTGTTAGCATTTTTTATATTCCCATTCTTTAACAACCATTTTTTATTGATCAAAGTGACATTTCATTTAAATCAGGTCTTTATACTATGGTTTTCACACCTGATCAGGAAAGAATTAATGAATAATTGGTTGTAATTCAAGAAGACATTGATATTTCTATTAAATTATAGGATAATTACTTTAATCATATTAATATTGCTATAGATTAGATATGTTTGGCATTGTATATTTATATCTTATCCATATACATCATTGTAATTTCATGTTTATTTATAAACTTGAATGTTAAACTTGGGCTGACATCCGTCTAAGGAAGTGTATCAATTTTTGGGACTAGTTTCTTACTAGGTAGCCCACTCATTTTTCTATTAATATATTTTTTATGAGTTAGTGTGATTTACAGGTCTTCTTCCCAATCCAAAGATTATTTCCCAAAAATATTTATCGGTGGTGCACAACCCCATCCATATCTCCAGGTAATCTTAAACACCTTACATTTGCTTTGTTTTTAGTAACTAATTATTCCACATTGAAAAATCAAAAAAATAATAAAACAATAGGAGAATACCATCTTAAAAATATGATACAAACTTAGTCATCCTAAAATGATCATATTCACCATTACATTCTTTTGCATATGTTTAATCAACTCAAATATTGACCTTGTAAATAGAAACATTATGAATGAACACACAATCAACTTCTTAGGTTTTATTTATATTAAAAATAGATTGATTACAACTCAAAAATCCATATATATAATTGTCATGGAGTATACAATACTAAAAAATGGCTAAGTCATCATGAGACATTGAAATACCTATAGAACAAGCTCAAATATCCTTCTTAAGTTATTTGTAATGCATACACCAACACAAAGTCAACTTTGAACCTCGATATCTTTAAATGTAAAAATTTTAAAATATTAAAATACATATTTACAAATGAATCTTGGAGTCCTCTACAAATTCTCTTTTTAAACCATGAGTAAATTTTTCATAGATCAAAAGATATATCCAAAATATAGAGCACTGGTTTTTTCCTTTGTTAAATTTAAATATTCAAATGCAAACGATCATAGTTAAACCTCAAACACCATTCTATCATATCATGTCCTTGATACTTATATCAATCACACACCATAAATATTCTCTAAAATTTAATTAATATTGTACCAATTCCTAAATGTTAAACTTTGAATAGTTGACCTAATCTCGTATAATTATACAATCTTGACCACACATGCTCCATCGATCTCTTCGAGATTGTCCTTGCTTTAAAAATTCTAGACAACTATCACTTTAACCTCATTGACTAAATAAACACCATTGATATCTATTTGTATAAACACCCACTAACCATTGATCCTTAGAATAATCTCTATCTTTATCCCTACTCAATGTTAAACATTGAACACTTGGCACCATCTCACTACATCCTGACATCTTAAAATAAACACACTCCATCGATCCTTTTATAAAGATCTTGATCTGTACTTAGTTTAAGCATTGAAAAATTTAACCCATTTTACTTATTCATGATATATATATATATATATATATATATATATATATATATATATATATATATATATAGATATATATATATATATATATCATGAATAATTGGATCTCCATCTAATCCTGATATTTAACATCGTGCAAAAATTACTAAGTATGGGGACCATTGCTTATCTTCCTAGAAGGCCAACTTTGGACCTCAATAAATTTTGTTGCATTTAGATACATGATCTAAAATTTGGACCATATGATCTCCTCACATATGATAATCTAACCATATATCAAATTTATCTTTGAATCCTCATGCATGTAATATATAATGACATTTATATTCTCACTCATATTTTTTCTGCCACATAACTATGTCAAGAACTATTTGGAATGCCAAATTTGCACATGCATATCTTTTCATGTGCTTCATTGCATGTCCTAAAATTTAGAAAATATTAACTAGGAATAAAAATTAACAAACCCATATGATCAAATTATTACAAAACTTTCACATGTGATAAATATGACTACATCAAAATGCTTACTTAGTTTTTTTGCCACATTGCAAATTTGGCTAATTTTGGTAAAACACTATCAAACAACCTAGGAGCCCAACTTTGCACTTAAATATATTATGTTGTGTTTCATCTCATAACCTAGAATTTAGTACATATTAACTAGGCATAAAATTTATCATAACCATATGACCAATTCCCCCTAACACATCCACACATGGTAATGGTGATGTCAGTAAACTGCTTACTTAGATTTTCCACCACTAGACCCAAAATGTGTAAATGACAACAATGATCAACCAGATGAAATATACTCATGCACACAATCATTAAAATAATTTAAAACATATTAGGGACCTCTTTCACATTTTTAAATCACCAAACTCATCCTTGAACATCTCTAACCATGCCAAAACTGAATATCAACCAAGCCTCCTTGAAGCATACTAGGACAAGCATATTAAACACTTTGTCATTATTACTTAAACTATCAAGGCACCTCATCCACTCACCTGGACACCTCCATGACATCACCATGACATCATTTAAAACTATCTAATAATGCATACATGCATTTATCTATGCATACATACATATAATCTTGCCCTATGGTCCCATAGTCGATTTATTATTTATACTTTATACCCTAATTTTTTGTCACAAATTTTTCTATACTTATTTTAATATTAATTGGTTGTTATTTACCACATACATCTTTTAAACAAATAAAAAACTTATTTTTTTTGAAATAATGGAATGCAAGATACTTCTATAAAAATAAAGGATGACATAATTGAAAAAATATAATTATTACCTTAAGTTTATTATATACTCAATATGCAAGTGTTGATTCTTTAAAAAATGGGTCAAGATATAAACCTCGATCCTTTTAGTTTTAATTCGAACTACACCACATTTAATTCTATAAATAAAATAAACATTAGGTTTGAAATTATTTATTATTAATTTTTTTAGTTATTATAACCATAAAACATAAGACCATGCGGTGCTAAATAATATTCAAAACATTTTCACAAAATAAATATAATTATTAACTTAATCTTATTGCTTCCTATGTGATCCTTATTATTTACACACACACACACACATGGTGATTCTAGACTAACTTGTACATGTCTCATATAATTTATTGGTGAATTAGACCCATACAAACTATATAATAAGGTCCTCTAAATATTTGAAGTGTGAGTTATAGTTTGTAGTTAATTTATACTAAGTACTACACATGATATTACTATATGTACTACAAAAAAATATTCCTAGAGCCTCATGATCATACTATATTTTATTTTAATGTTTAATGTAATAATTATATTCTAGTTGGCATGGTTTATTAATTAAAATAAAAAATATATTTTAAAGGATAATATGGATTGAGAAAGAATAATGCATGACATGAGGATTATGAAAGAATAATGCATGTTTTTATTAGGTTGGTATTTTTTATTTTAGTATAGTTGTAAATAGGATGGAATGATTAATTTTTATGCACAATTATGGTTATATAATTATTATTTTCATTTTGTTTCAAATTGAATAATTTGATGCATTATATTCTTAAGATAATGAAAATTAGGAAGTATTTGAGCTTAGTTGTATAAAATGCTTATTTTAGCATATTTTATTAGATGTTAGGCTAGTAGCTAGGTTAAAATTATTTAATTAGAGATGTTTGGGGTCTTGATGACAATCAACATAGTGAGGCTAATCCTTCATGGGGTATCTCTTGAGGTGGTTGATTCTTTCATGGTGGTAGGGCTACTAACACATTTACTAGGCAATTTAACTAGAGAACCCATCTTTCCTTGCATTTTGATACCAATGACCCTACCTTTTTGAATGTTTCAACTCCTTACCTTCTAAATATTTGAATTTATGTGTCAATATAGGATGGAGAGGATTAATTGGAGGAATCATTCTTATAGATGAAGTATTTAAAATGAGCCCCCTCAACACATGCATGCCCATGATATCATTCAACCTAATGAGCAAAATGTTCCATTTCCCAAGCCACCTCAACATTAAAATATTCTTGAATTAACTAAAAAATTAAATCTCAATGAAATGGTTCCACTTAACACTAATATTCCATGCTTTGAGCCTTTAAAAACTACTTCTTCTAGTAGGAAGCATGATAGTAACCATGCTGCAAACCTATGGAGGTTAGAATGTTAAAAAAGGTTAAGCTAGAGGTAGATGATTATGAAGGTCACTTGAATCACTTGATGGAACTTTACACTACCTCTATGGAGTATACTAGGTACTTGACTGATAAGGGTGTACCTTTAATTGATTTGGTTTCTGATACAAACTCTGATTAAAACTTAAATTCTTGTATTGAAATTTGTATTGATACTTGGTATTAAATACTATCTTGACATTTTTAAGTATGTTGATATCATTTTTTTTGGTTTTGATATATACATCACAATATTTTATTTCCTATATAAAAGTATGTTTGAATGGTTTACTCTTTGCTAAATAATTATGAAAACACACATGGATTTTAATGTTTTATAGTAATTTTCTAATTTTTTTTATATGTATTGATCATGTTTTATCCTTGCCAAAATTAGTAAATAAATGTACTTTAAAATGATCAAGATTCAACATGATCTTGAGGTATAGGTTTAAATCAATAGTTTTGTGTTATCCTTCATGTCCCAAAATTATGGTTCTCAAGGGCTCTTTTGGTGCAATACATATAATAAGATCATGTGAAGTTTTTAGTATACATTGAGTACAAACCTATATAGGTCTTTCAAAATAATAATCTAAGATATAAAAGGTATATCAAGAGATTGATTTATAAGAGATTAATCTATAAGTATACATTGAGTACATTGACTCTTTTTCTCTCTTGGTTGCTTTCATTTTGTTTCTTTTTCTCACTTTTTTATATAGAGATATAAAAGGGATATCAAGAGATTCATAAAACACTTTCATAGGAACATAAATATTTCCTTAAAGTGATTGGATCTTTTATAGGCTTTGCTCTTTTGGATAGGTTAGATTATATTATTTGAAATCTCATCACATATACATATATTTGATAATTGAGATATAAACTATAAATTATGGCATGCCAAAATTTCTTAACCATTAACATAATCAATAATGGCCTTTAAAATATTTTTTTATTTCAATTTAAAAACCATTCCAACTAAAATATTATTATTACCTTAAAACAGATATGGGGCCATAGTGCAAGAAAACTATGAAATGTGAGGATGGCAAGCCAATATATTTAAAGAAATGTTTTTTAGGGCACTTATCATTATATTTATTCATTTCAAAACAAATGACTATTAAAGAAAATAATTGATCTCAGTCTTCTATTTGATTAAGAGAACATGTCTATAGTAATTATAAAATCTATTACAAAGATGCATATGTATTTGAGCATAAGTAAGTTTTTTGAATACATATGGGATGGTTTCTTGATTTTTATAGTCATTGATGCAAGATATTGGCATAAGTGAAGGTATAGTAGTCAAAATATTGGGATGAGAGCTTGGAAACAAAGGTACATCCAATTTATAATCTAGTTTTCTCATGATTATAATGTATATATTTATGTTTCTTTTGTTCTAAAGACTGAGAACAGTTATTTACATGCACGTAATCTATCTTAAAATAAATAAATATAATGATAATGTGTTAACCATATCCATAATAAATAATGATCAGGTTTGCCAAAATATCTTAACCATATCCATAATCAATAATGTCCTTTCAAATATATTTTTTATTTCAGTTAAAAAACCATGCCAGCCAAAATATAATTATTACCTTAAGACTATTATGTCCTAAGTCACAAGTGGTCCTTAACACATTTATAAAATTTATTAAATCAAACAATTTCTTCCTTCTATATGGTTTTAATGACTAATAAAATTAATAATAAAGAATTTTTAAACCTAATGTTTATTTTATTTCTAGCATTAAATGCAATCTAGGTGAAATTAAAGCTATAGGGATCAAGGTTTAGATTTTGCCCCACTTTTTATGGAATTGAGACTAACATATTGAGGGGATCCAAGAAAAAATTTAATGTTGGTCCAACATGTCATTCGTGGGATTAATGAAAGTTGCTCAAATACATATGTGATGGGTTTTTCATTTCTTATAGTCATTTATGCAAGCTATTGGTGGAAGTGAAGCTGTTAGTCCAATATAGATACTTACAATTCATTACACTATAGATACATTAAATAATTTTGGTATAAAATAATAATGGAACACCAAAATATACTTATGCATCTCTATAATAGAGTTTGGAACTATTATAGACATATTCTCTTAATCAAATAGAACACAAAAATTTACTTGTTTGGTATAAAATAACAAGGGAACACCACAATATACTTTTGCATCTCTATAATAGATTTTAAAATTATTATAGACATGTTTTCTTAATCAAATAGAAACAAAAATACATAGATTAATTCTTAATCATTTATATACTCTACATTATCTTCAACAAGTTGATGAAATAAATATCAAGACTAATCACAAATTTTTTTGTCCTTCCTCAATCAACCTTAGATTTTAGATGTCTAAATTACAAATTTCAACATGCCAATTTTATTAATTTATTTCTTGATAATTATAATTTGCATTCTCATCAAAAAAATTTGGACTCAAATCTACTATTATATAATTGTGGTGTGTTTGAATAATTATTAGTTAATATTCTTCTTTTATATGTTGACAACTTGACTGCCAAATTACCATCACTCTATCAAATGGAAAATCAGGGACATTGTATCTAGTTGTATAGAGCCTCAAGCAAGTCTCCAATTTTTATCAATCATGTTTCTTAACTTTGAATTTAAAAATGAAAATGCACTAAAAATTCTCTTATCTTCCATTGAACCCATGGTTAAAATATTTAGAGATATCATCACATGGTATTTCACTCAAAATTAACGTAGTCCATAGTCTAGTGATCAATCCATATTCAAAAGCATTGTCTAAAACTTATTGTGAAAAATAAAAAAAATTGTTCCCTTAGCTTTATAAAATCTAAAATGCCTTCATTTTGTTCACCATTCAATTCTACACTCTTACATAAGTGTTGGGCGAAGGTTTTTATTTTATTTTTAAAATATGATGAGCTAACAATTTTCCAATATTAAGGGTACACCATAGCCATGGATTCTAATGATTCATCTTGAAGAAAATGATATCTAATCTTTGAAGAGAAACATTTTTCAATTTAGTTCAAGGTGTAACTTACAAAGGATACAAGCTCAAGGAATCAATCCCTTGCAATAGGAACTTCTTTGAGTCTATTAGATCAACTGTGTCAAAAGTGGGATTATTAGTTTGTACTCAATTTATACTAAGTATTTCACATGATCTTACCATATGTACTACACAAAAAAATCCTAGTGCCTCATGATCGTACTATATTTTATTTTTAAATGTTTAAGTAATAAGTATATTCTGATTGGCATGGTTTGTTAATTCAAATAAAATATATTTGAAAGGCCAATATGGTTATGGTTAAGACATTTTGGTAGATCTTATTATATAATTTATAATTTTAAAACTATCAAAATGTTTTGAATATTTTTTCAGTTATGTCATCCTCACTTTTCATAGTTGTCTTGCCCTATGGCCCCATAGTTGGTTCATACTCTATACTTTGAATTTTTTTCACTATTTTTGATATAATCATTTTATTATATTTTTTGGATTGTACTTACGACATACTTATTTTACACAAATAAGAGATTGATTTTCTTTGAGAAATAATGGCATGCATGATACTTCTTTTAACAATGCATAAAGAATAAATTGAATAAACACAACAGAGCCTTATGATCATATTGCATTTTGTTTTTAATTTTTTAAGGTAATAATTATATTTTAATTGGCATGGTTTGTTAATTGAAATAAAAAAATATTTGAAATTCCATTATTTTGGTAGACCTTATCATTATTTATTATGGATATGGTTAAGACATTTGAAATACAATGTTTTGAGCAAATATCTTTAAATAAACTATTTTCAAGGAACTTTCATTATATTTGTGCATTTATTCATTATTTTTTTATACATTCAATTTATTATATTATTGGTTGGTCTTTACCACATACTTATTTTAAGCAAACAAGAACTTAATTTTATCAGAGAAATAATGACATGCAAGATACTTATTTTAAATAATGCACAAAGAATAAATTGAATAAACACAATAGAGCCTCATGAATATACTCTATTTTATTTTTTAATGTTTAAGGTAATAATTATATTCTAGTTGGCATGATTTATTAATTGAAATAAAGAATTTTTTGAAAGGAAAATATGGATATCATTAAGACATTTTGTATACCTAATATATAGTTTACAATTTTAAAACTATGAAAATGCTTTGAATATTTCTTTTAGTTATTTCATTTTTGCTTTTCATAGTTATCTTGCCCTATGGCCCCATAGTTGGTTTATGCACTATACTTTGATTTATTGTCACAATTTTTGCTACACTTAGTTTATTATATTATCTAGTTGGTCTTTTGAGATACTTAAATATGTCTATACTCAATTTACACTTAGTCATAAAGCCATCAAATTTTTCACTCAAAAATGAAAAATTTAATCTTTAAAAAGAATGACAAATTTAATCATTAAAAAGAAGGAACTATAAATAAGATCTTGACTTTAGACTTCTCATCATCTAACGTATTTCTCCATTGGTTTTTTCACCATTATTTATTCATTTGAATATGATGCTTGATTCACCAACTATTTCTAATTTTTTTAAAATAGATAATAGAAATTTCTAGTCAATTTATATCGACATGGTGATTTTTCCAAATATTCACAAATGGAATTATACCTAAAATCTAGGATTCACCAAGATTTTATAGTAAGATTCTATGGGTCCCTTCTTAAAATTATCCCTAGATTTTTCTATTTCTAGGGATACTAGATAGTAGTACCATACATTAGATAGTAGTGTTGTTCTTCTAATGTCCAACTATGTTATTTTCTACCAAACTGACTTTGATCTTTGTCTAACTATTTTCCATTATGTTTTCTTAAAACTGAGCTTTGTATTATATGCATGTTTGCTGAAAATTGTACTTTGAGTGCATTCAAATGGCTTGATCTCTATGAGTAACCTTGATAAAATCCCCCTATTTTGAGGGGATTTATTTAACTTTTGCAAGAACTATCCTCAAAATAAAATTTCTACATGATATTTTTTACCATGGGCATATATGATATATTCATAATAAACCAACATAATGTGTATAAATGACATAATAATGTAAGATAATCTGAGCATAAGTTTTCAATGTAAAATTTACATTAGATCTAATATTCACAATGTTGTCAAGATATATATAACAATGTAAACATGTGTATGAAAAATAAATATGAGTAATAAAACTAAGTAATTACCTATGGGTATGGGCATGATGTTCATCAAGGTACATAAAGAGGAATGGGAGATGCACAAGATCCTTCATGGGATATAAAATTAGAGTGTGCAAGTAAGAAATAGATAAGTGTCATGACACATATATTAAAGCATATATACAAACACATGAGGCACGCAAAGTATGCCAAGGGGACACAATACAAGGGACATGGGCACATGTCACTAAGTCTGAGAAAGAAATACATACAAGGAAATGTTAAATGTCCACATATGTAATAAAAATCAAGGTTGGTTTAGAGACACATGGAAGGACATGTTCAAATTTCCTCATACGTAATAAATAAGTCACACACAAATACATGGTAACATGTCCAAATCATACATACAATTAGAGGAAGTGGTACAAAGCCATAGAATAATGGCATATTCAAATGCCCTCAAATAGATGTAGAAGCATATATACATAATCAAGTCTAAAATAGATAATCTATAAATGAAATTATGTATGAACATGTGGTAAAAATCTAATAAGAGCATATATGTACATAAGCTAAGTTTAGAGTAGTAGTAGTCAACAAAAAATCAATGTAATATAGAATTATATAACTTGGTAAAGCAAAAGCACTGTTTAAGATCGACCAAAATGGGTGAATATGTCAAATGAGGAACCCATGTATGTGCCCCTAGTGGGTATATGGTACTAAATATGGATCTATGTGGAGGAGCGATGTCTTATAACAATCTAAAAACACTTAAAAAACCAAGTGAATCATGTATGTATGATAAAATTGACTATACTAAGATAGTTAGTACATGTATTAATTGTAAAATATAAGAAATAAAAACATGGAAATCTATACAATATAAAATTTGGGTTTTCTAAGAAAAAATTTGAATGTTTTTTGTATTTTTGACATATTATATTATTTTGGTATTTTCTATATATAAGATTCATACACGTAACATGAAAATCAAACTATATATGAGGAGTAAGGTAAAAGGAGAGATACTACTAACAGATGAGTCTTGCAAAAGACTCACTATCAAGGTGGCATGTATCATATAAAGGAAGGATGATCATTTATGTTATACAAATAGGTATCTCAGGTCTACGAACCAATTTTACTAAGTGATTTATAGCTAACACTAATAGTGGAGTGGTATGAGTAATATTTAAAGTTGATTGAATTGGATTATGAATTGTAGGGATCTTAGGGACCCATCTGATAGAAGATGATGTAGTTGTCATGGATGAGCTATGCTAAGAACCCTATGAAGTCAATAACACTGATATTAGAATGAAATTATTAGATCTAGGCTCTTTATAATCTATCACATGTCTCTAACATATGGGTCTCTCTAATAAAGGTCTTTGTGAGAGAGTATGCATATGTGGTAAAACTATAGGAGTAGACCTTACCTACATTAGCAACTCTATTAAAATCTATGGTATGATAATAGAAAATGTACTTACAATTGTACCTGATGGATATTTTATAATTTCTTGGGAAATAGGTAAAGGATATTCATATGGAAGGTCATCAACTCTAACCACTAGATTAGCATGTATATACATGAGGCATCTATGTATAGTGGATGGAATGGATCACATATTTTCTATCCATAATATACCCAATAACATGCCAAATGTGCCTAAAATGGGAACAACTAGGAATATGGTCACCACATGTGTTAACCCAACATGTAATGGGAGTATAATCTCCCAAATGGAATTATGAACATGGCCACTAAAATAATGAATAACTATGTCAGCTGGATAAATGTCCTTTTAATAACCTAAATTATATATAAGTGTGATAGTGCACATGTTAATACTCGACCCATTGTCAATGATAACACTCTATATAGAATGATGATCAATGTAAGCTTGTGCAAAGAGTGTATATAAATCTAAATCATCATCAATAATCTCCCCCTCTAAGAAAGTGATGAGATGTCTAGTTGTCACCATATTATGATACACACTAATTAAATTATGTATGGGGTGTGTTTCATTTATGGTAGTATGATAAGAAGCTAGGGGTGGATGTTCCTAGTATGTCTATTGAACACCTTAATTACATTCTATTTAATTAGCTACATGTTTTGGAAATGAATCCAAAAATATTTTCATTTCCTTAGCTTCTATTGGCTTAACTTTATTTTTTTCTATAGGTGTGCCCACATCAATGATATTAGCATCTATCAAATCTTGTATCTTATGTCTTAAACTCAAGCATTTATTTTTAGTATGGCCTCATGCCCTATGACAGTCACAAAATTTATTAGAATCATAAATCTTTGGAAGAGGTCTAGTCATATCCAACCTCTTTGATGGGAGGGATAAATATGACATTACATTCCAGGATTTTTTGTGAAACATGTGATAGTGATTATGGAAGATTTGTGAAAATTATTGGTGGAGATAATAAAACCATGCAAGGAGGTGGCTCTTAAATTGTATTAACTATGGCATTTTGATCAATTTTATTTTTAGAGAGACTCATTTTGTAAGGGGGGTTATTATAATTCTTATTAGTTGAATTTTATCTAGTTGTGTACTTTAATTTTTCCATAGAGAGAAGCTTGACTTCCCTTTCTTTCACTATATTGCATAAACATGTGAATGTTGAAAACTTTTTTAAGAATATAGCTTCATACAATGATGATAGTAAACTAATTATGAATGTCTTGGAGTTCTCTATCTTCCATGGGGCCAGTCATCTTTGCTAATATATTTTTATATCACAAGACATATTCTAATCTAGGATCATTAGGTTTTTGCTTAAGTTGGTCCACTTGAGTATATAGAACCTTATCATTAATGTTAACTAAAAATTGTTCCAAAAATGTATCTACCAATGGATTGAATGTTGTGATTGACTGATTGGGAATATCATGAAACCATCATAGTGTATAGTCATTTAGATTGCATGGGAATAACTTAATGAGAATATAATCATTAGATACACAATCCAAACATGATGTGTCAAAAGCACATAGATGATGCTTTGGGTCACCCTTACCATCATAAAAAGTAAGCTTGGGTGCCTCAAATTTGTGTGGCAAAGGAGCTAATATTATTTCATTTGGAAATGGTGTATGTAAAAAAACATGAGAATCCAAGGCATGTGATGTCCTAGTAGCACCTTGATCAATATGTAACCCCTTAGCCTACAAAGAATGGATCGCATCCATAAGGGATTATACATTAGGAGAGGAGAGTGTGTATTATCCATGTGAAGTGTTGTTATTGTTGATAGTTTTCATATTATAATAGGTTGTGGTAGAATCTAAGTTTCCCCCATAGTAGGTATAACAATATTGACAATCGAGGGGTTAAAAGATTGACCATTGGTAGATTTGTCCATTATTTCCATCATGAATAATAAAATATGTTCATGATAAAGGGGATGTTATTTAAATATATATTTTGAACTCTATAGGACCTGATCCTTATTGATTATAATATCATTTATAGCAGGGGGAGTGCGTCTCGAGTCCCATCTTGTGTATCATTATTATCATGATTATATTGCTCATGTTCAAATGAATTATCATTGAAATACACATAATCAGGGTGGGAAGGTTTAATTAAATGAGTTTCAACTAGTGATTTTTCCATTTTATAAGCTCAAGTATAAGGAATCTATATATTCTCAACAAGTTTTTCCACTAAGCCTAACACTTATTCTTAAAGGAAGAGATATAAATATTTTATATGGTATATAACAAACATAGTGAAAGAGGGATGCTAAAATAGAATATATGAAATCTAAAAATCCTAACATAACAAATCAAAATAGGAAAGGATAAAAACCCTAGTAACATGCATGGCTAAAGTTTGGATAGTATTTCAGGTAAGTCAAGTTCACCAAATGATGTAAATGTTAGGGGTTATGAAGTTTAAACCCTAGCTTGTTAAAGGGTCTAAGTACAGTAAATCATGGTATAAAATATGAAATAAATATAGACACTAATTTTTTAAAGAATTGACCTAATCTAACTTTTCTAAAAATATCAATAAATGACACAAATAATTACCTAGATAAAAACTAAGATAAATGATTTGGAAGCTAAAAACTAGTACATGAGCTAGTATGAGTTTCAAAAGTAGGATCTAAGTATTATAAATCCTCCTAGACAATAAAGTCATACCTTAGATAGTAACACTATGGTGATAGTGTCCATTTTTGGTAATAGTGTCTTATGTGAAAGAATTTATTTGTACTTTTGGGAGTAGTTAAGTCTAAATATAATAATCTTATGGCTTCATGGATAAACCCTGCTTCATTGTTTGTAACTTGTTTTGACTAGTTTTATATGTAAACCTTAGAATTCTAAGGTATTTGATTGACACAAGTAAAAAAATGTGATGCTATCTAGGTAGGATGTACATCCTTGGCACCCCATTTTTAATATATTTTCCTACATATCAGTACTCTGATGAGTGATCAAGACTGATGTAGTTCTCCCCACCTAAGTGCTAGTGCAAGTGCATGTGAAACTAGTATGAGTTCCATATTGAGTGCTTTGAGTGAAGCTTGAGACTGTAAATTTATGTATTCTAAGCTTAGGATGGATGGATATTATTGTATGCAAAATTAAGTCAAAATAATTATTAATAACCTTGATTGTGCATAACTTATTCTGAACTTATTTCCATGTATTTGTATTTCATTTACATTTAGTCAGTAAAGGGATAAAATTCATGTATATATATTGATCTAGTTCTTGTGTGGGTTTTGAAATAGGTATAAGCTAATCTTAGGTATCTTTGGGATTAAAAAATATCTATTGGGAATAAAAAAGATGGAAAAGGACAATAACGTTGAATTGTGACACTAACACAGGGTGATAGTGTCTAAGTATAGAGATAATTTCTAGGTGGTGAACCTAAGACACTAGGGGCCTAGATGTCTAAGAGAGGGCCTTAGACTAATTTTGAGATGTTTATGGATGTTTATGTCCCACACAAAAGTTAGATAAGTGTTTAAATAAGACCTAAGATAGGTATATCACTAAATTAGGAATGGGTAGTTTCAAATAACACTTTTGACACTCAAGTGGAATTTTAGCTGACTAAAATGATCATTATATTATTCCATAAGATGAAAAATAAATAGACAAGGATGAGGAGATGCCCACTAGTTGATAATACATGTCAGCTGAGATAGACTAGCATATCAAAGCTAACATCATTAGAGGTCTCCAAGTGACATTCCTTGAAAATTCTCACTAAATATGGAGACACCTTTGATGCTTAGGAGACTCATAGATCCTGCATCACAAACATCAAGTTACCAACTGAAAAAGATACATTGGGCAAGTTCTCATTTGATCTTCTTCACCAAACCCAATTATTACTCCTCCCCTAGTAATAATATATAAGAGGACAAAGACTCTTATGGCCACATTGAAAGCTCTTAATATCATAAGAGTGTGTAAAATACCACCAAACCATTAAAATGTGCCATCAGGACCTTTATATGCTGATATTTAAGAGGATGACTTATTAAAGGAGACTAGACTTCATATTAATGGAGAGGACATAGTATAAGCTGAGGGTCACCCTCCTATCCATCCACTTCCTTCTCTAGATTTGGAAGAATCATATGCAAAAAATATTACTAGTACAAGGTCTACTACCATTCAAGAATCTAATATGGAAGATAGTCCCAAGGATTCACTTACTACTATGGTTATGTCTACATTGATTGGAACTAGTGGTCTAACAATGGGTGCTAAAAAAATGGGGTCACAATTAAAACTCATATTGTAGTCATTCTAACTACAATAGAATCAAGGACAAGTGCTCTTTATAATAATGTTTTATCATAAACAAGTTATGTAAGTCCCAATTATTTGATTTATTCTATTCCTATTGCCATTAGTGCTACATGAATTTATTATTCTTCCATTACTCAAAATTTTCAAGCATCAGCCCCTTTGATTCATTCATTTCCTTCCACCACTACTAGCCAAAAAAACACTACAAATGGGGTAAAGTTTGAGGACATAGTGTCCAAATCCATTTTTACTACCCAAATAACATAAGAAAGGCCCTATACTTAGTTTGGGAATCCCATTACATAGGCCACTAAAACATAATATTCAATAATTTTTGTACATAATTCCTAAACTTAACCAAATATATTGTAAATATTCCCCCACTAACAAAGATTAAAACTTGGAGATTGGACATGCTTAATTTTCCTAAACCCCATGCATATTCCATTCCATCTTCCATGGCTAATATTCCACCTATAGTTTTTATGTGACCATCAAGTAACCCTTCATTCCCTACTTCTTCATCTCCAGCCCAGACTACTGATCACATTCTCATAGTTAAATCAACAAGGCTATTTTGTTATCATAAAATAGATAAAAGTTTCCATGGATTTTGATAGAGTTACTAATAAATTGAAGAGAGTGATGTAAATATATTGATGGTTAAGGGTAAGCCTTTATAACTATAAAAATAGGAGTTATTTTTATTGACAAAGAAAATAAAAATAAGACTTGGAGATGTAGGTGAATATGAACAAGAACCTATTATAATGGTTGATGCAAATGTGGGGATGATGAAGTCGATGCTCAAGGTATTTCAACAATCCAAAAGGAGGTTAAAATATTAAAATGTAATTGAGGATCCTAAAGATATCATCTACAATGTGTAAAATTCTACCAGGACTCTATACCATATCTTATGCTCCATTAGATCAACAAGTGCACAATCTCAACCACTATGGGGAGACATGGTCAAGTTTAATGAATCAATAGAAGACTGGTATGCCAAATTGAGCTTCATCAGTAAAGTCACTTGATTGAATACATAATAACACCTAAATTTGATGTTTTCACCTGATGTATCTCTATCTAGGAATTATAAAAAGTACTAATAGGTCTCATTTAGTAGAGTGGCACCAATAAATCCAAGGCTTGGTTCAATAGTTTATGAATCAAAATAAAATAACTATTAAAGTTCTCATAGATATAAGGATCACATGTGTGTTTACATCACAAGAACAAATTATCACCAAACTCTTTTTTGAGAGTTTGTTACATGCTAAAAATGATAGTTTTAAGGCATAAGTGGAGATCACCACTTACATAACTAATGAAAAAATAAAACAATTGATCACATTTTACATAAATAAGGTGGGTTAAATAGAAACACTATATGTCTCTTTTAAATATTCCACTATTGTACATAAGAAATTAATGGACAAAATTCCACTAATATTCATAAGGCCTATCATTGATTTAAAGACTATTGAGTTGGATTTTTTAGTAAGCATGGGTAAATATAAAAGGTTACAAGGATAAAGAGATTTTTACCCTTCATCTTATCCTTGATTTTTTGAAGCTCAACCTTCATCATCTCAAATTCAACCTTGGAAAACTAAGTCTGTGTTCCCATGGGATAATATAATATATACTATAATATAATCAATGCTTGTGACCACATCAACTATTGTGTCTCTAATTCCACATTCAATAACTACTACCTCAGTTCAGACTCTAAGGAAAAAAATTATGCATTCTAATTCTAAGGGGAATTCCACAGTGACATTGTAATTCTTTGAATTGAAATTTAAATTGCACTGAAAGTTACAACTAAGACTTTATGCAAGTCTTGATCTCTTTTTATTATGTATGCCTCATTTTATATGAAAATGATTTTGTGTCTAGGTTAGGATTATATTTAATATATTTTATTCATATACAACTTGCATGTATTTTGACACATATTCCTAATTTACATATTGTTATATTATACTAAGCTTCAAGGATGAGGCATCCACATCCCAAGCTATAAGTATATGGTTCTTAAATATTGTAAAGAGAGGAGATTTTTTGCAATTAATGAATGTTAGGAAATGTTTTGACTATTCTATAAGTTTGTGTTAAAGTGATGTCTCTTCCAAAAAAAATGTGCCTTATGAGGAATTTACATTAAGTAATCAAAATATGGAATAAGTTATATGAATTTTTATTTATAATTACTCAGATTGGACAATTTGTTGTTTTGAGTGCTCATTAATTATATATGATACATATTAATTTTA
The DNA here is from genome assembly GCA_037957365.1 of Torreya grandis. Lineage (NCBI taxonomy): Eukaryota > Viridiplantae > Streptophyta > Pinopsida > Cupressales > Taxaceae > Torreya > Torreya grandis. The sequence goes on along the minus strand of JARHVA010000095.1, from coordinate 711,101 downwards.
GACACATAAGTTATGCAATCTAGTTCTAATCACATCTTTGATTGTAATCAATGAGTATGTTGAAAATATTTATTTTTATGATTAACCATGTCTATGTGTATACTGTGATGATGGAAAATTGCATCATATATTAATTATTGACAATTTACTACCCTAAGATAGGAAATGGGCTTACTTGCAAGGGTTTAGACCCTAGTTGAGTCATAAAGAACTATTTTTTTTGCCTTATCCTTCCCTCTTTTCTTATTTTTTTGGAAAAAATCACATTAAGTTAGATCCATCCATCTATATCAAGTGTAATCAAGACACATGTTATATCTGAACCATCTATGAATAATAACCATTCCACTCATCATTATTCCACCACATGGTTATTTTTAAAATTGAGACGTACAACTCATTATTTAGATTGAATCTTTCACTAATCTTAAAACATTAGGGACCTTCCCATAATAACCCTTAGTTTGCATAAAACCCACATCAACATGTTGTAGTATTTATATTTTCATATTTTTTATACAATTTTACCCAAGCCATATCAAATTGAGGGCTAAAAATTTGGCAAACCCCCATACCCAAAATAGTAATTTAGACCCAAACATGACCTTGAAATAGAATATTATATCTTGTGTCATAGTTATCATTACTTTTAAGAACAAGTACTTATAGCAACATATTTTCAACATTAATACTATAATTAAAATTATTATAAATTTACATTGAATTAAACTTCTAGTCAAATTAAGGGTTAGAAATAATCTTAGCTAGGTTAGTACATCACATAATATTTTTAGTTTTAGTATTTGTTATTTATGAGAGTGTCTATATGTGCATGAGTTGTACTCACAACTTAACTCTAAAGAATAAATATTGTCTAATTGTATGTGATAATCATGACTCCAAATTTATAGGAGTTCAAAGGTTATATGTATGTCTCATATCATTGAATAAGATAAATAAGTTTCTTGTATGTGTAATCTATAATTAAAACAAATATTTGGTACAAAAGCATTCTAGTCTATTTTTGTGATGGAATAATCTAACTTTGTGATGGAATAATAAATGTGAAGAGGCATCCATATCTTATATTGACTCTAGTTGATGAGACATTTTTTAAAGGAAATAATTTTTATAAAAGCAAGAATTTGAGATTTGTTTTTGTAAGCATAGGTTAAGGTATATTTGTAGAATATAAGGTAATTCACTATCTTTTATACAATTTGCTCATTATTTCTCATTTATAGAATCACAGTGGTAAAAATTATCCCACAATAAAAGATACATTAATATCACCATTTAATTTGGTAGTTCCATGTTATTTCCATATGGATATCAAATATACATATAACATCTTTGTGCACTTGTATTATTTTACCATTGCAAGAATATCTTAATTTTTTATTTAAATGATTTTTATTTTAGATGGCCTTGCCAAAGTTGATTAATTTTCAATTCAAAATTATATTCATTAATTCATCATGCATTCAACATTAGATCTTGTGTATTTTTAAACTTTATTGGCATTTGTGATTCATTCAATTTGTCCATGTGTTATACAAGTATGTCACCATTATTTTTCATACCTTCTTGATACACAGTCATGACCAGTCTCTTTGTCAACTTTGGAATCATTGTGCACCACAAAAATATATTCAATCTTTGTTTTCTTGTTACTCTCTACATTTTATGACCAGACATCCCATACAAGTTTGAGATTTTATGCCCATCTCAAATATTTTATAAGCTAGTGAGAACATTAAATATCATCCTTGGTGTTATATCTATATGCATATTATTTACTAATTTCTATCTTTTTAGTGTAAAATATATAAAACACATGTACGATTACTCAGTTTCTACTTGGTTCATGATCATATACCTTACCCATCCTAAATATTCATATAATTATTAGTCCCAAAGGGAACTATATGCTTTTGTAAGGCTTTAAACAATGATTTTTCTTTTTTATTCCTCCAGTCAGATGTTGTTGATTTGCATGGCAGAGAATAGCTAAAGCTTATATGGGGCTATTAGCACTATTTTTAATAGTGATGATAAAAAAATTTGGGGTTCTCTCATTCATTCAAAGGAATTAGATGTTATGAAGCATTTCACATCTCCCCATGCTTAGTAACTATTATTTTCTAGGGCCACACATAGTTGTCTATTTTGGGTGGATGGGAAGAATAGTGGAATTTAGGTGCATTACAAATGGCAATAGGGAAGATAGTGATAATTAATTGGTTTTAATCATGGGTGAGGCATTAATCATGGGTGATGTATTAATCATAAGTGGTGCATCTACAATGGTAAAGGTTGCTTATGGTTTTCATTAATAATCTTCTGCATAACTATGCTTTTTGGTTTGTATCTACTATTTTAAAAGGTGAGTGCCATAATTTTTTCTAATGTCTAGTTAGGATCTACCCACTGTGTATTGCATTGTAGGTTTTCAAGTTCTAGGGTTTAGTATGGGACTTCAACTAAGGGTTTAAGAAGATTAATCTTATGTTTAAATGACTTCATGACTTGATCTTGGTAGGATTCCCCTCTATGCAATTTTGAATAATGGATAATTTAGAGGTGAGATTGAACAATTATCGCCAATGTATAAAATTCACTTTATGAAATCAGATCACCAATGTTAGCTAGGTGATGGACACAGGGCACTAGACATGGAGGGATTTTATTACCTATGTATGCATATTTATTAGAGATATAGGGCAATGGTAATAAATTTGTGGATGCCCATAGATCATAACCCAAACTTTATTGTTAGATATATAAATGCATGCCTCCTACAATGATTTTTTTTACAAACTATTATTATTCCTATGTTTTTGAACATTTTAAAAATATTTAATGGTGAGAACTATAGGGATAAATCCCCTCTAACATTATGGTATATAGTTTCACATTATATCTTTAATAGTTTTTAGGGTTTTAGAACATTTTGTTAAGCATTTTATGATGTTTTCTTTCTATTATTGTTTTGATACAATAATCCACAGTGACCCTCTTGTTTTTTGAGGCATTTTGATGAATTCCCATTTTTATTTAATTTCATATACAAATTTTATAGCAAGGACATTCTACATGCTACATTAGGTATAAAATCCATTGTACATAGTTTTTGTCCTCAATAATGGAAGATTTTTGGTAAACAATTGCTTAGGCTTGGTCACTATGACCTCCTTTATCACAAAGAAGCATGCCTTCTCCAAAAGTTATAGAGCTATTTTCTTGAGTTGCTTAAATAAATTTGTTTTATTCCCTTAATTTTTCCATAGCTTGGTACATTTAAGGATTATATCTTTAGATGGTTCTACTCTTAAATGAGTTTTGATTGTGTTATATTTAAGTCTATAAGACCTTTTTGAGAATTTGTATTATTTATTTTGTTTAGTAAAATTTCATAAGAGTATTTGTTTTATGCTAAAATATTAGTTTTTTACCTCAAGGACTTTAATATAACTAGCCTTGAATATTAGGTCCATCATAACTAGTTAAATAAGAAATGGCATTATTGGACTCAACCCAATCTTTGATCTTCTCAATGCCAAGGATAAGATACATCTTTCTTAAAAAAATAGACACATTTTCTAATATTTTATACATATTATTAGTCATCCTTTAAACATAGATAAAGTGGATACTCTTAAACTTATATATCATGAAATGGATATCCTTCAAAATCTCATCAAACTACCAAAAGTGTGTATGATTATAGAGAAGACCATTGATTGTTTCAAGGATTAAAATAGAGTGCATTTCCAAAAGTAATTTGAGTATGCATGCTTGATGTATAGAGATAAATTGGAAACATGTATGAATTCAACACATGTTTCTTATACACAACTTGAACCTATTTCTTTTTCAGGATTGAGGAAGACAGCTCTCTTCCCTAGTATGAAGATTAATGAAGTGTAAACCTATGTTTTAGATCTTTATATTTTTCTAAATTGATGTTTCTTGTTGAGAATGTATAATTTAAGGATTCATGATTTTTTTGACATGTCATCTCATTATTTTTTTCCATGTTTATTTGGTTGAGCAAAACCAAAATATGATCTCCTTGGTCCTCAATAATTTATATGACCTAGTGGATACTTTATTAGGTCTGCTAGGTCATATAGAAACATTCTAAAAGATAATGACTAAAAGGATAGATGATTCATCTAACTTAAATTACTCTCCAATGCTTTCCCATATGTAACTCTATTACCCAATACTAAATAGTAAATACAAAGCATGAAATATTCATATCTATAGATGAGGCTTAGAGGGACCTCAGTAGACTTTGTAGGGGTTGTGAATTATGAGTAGACATTTCATATGTAGAATAGATTATGTTAGTTTGGGAATGTAGTTTTACTTTCATTATTTTTTATTTCTTTAGTAGATATACACTTATGGAGATCTACTAGTACTCCTTTGTTGTACACATGCTTTAAATATGAGTTTAATTGTCAATTTTTTAGTCATTAAAGGAAATCATTTAGCTCATATTTATTTGGGGTTAGTTACTACATTATCTTTATTATGAGAAGAATAAAACTAGTTCTGTAGATTATGTTTTTATTTGTTAGAATAATTTTGGAATACATGGTTTTCAGAAGTAAGATTTCTATTTCACTTCATCTCTTTAAAGACTATATTTTTATATGTCACATAGTTCCCTTGAATTTTTGCATATTTTTTCTTTCATATTTATGTCTTTTATTTAATATCATTCAGACATATAAAATTATAGTGAATATTAATATTTAAGAGAAGAGATGCACCTAAAGGTTGATGCTAAAACATAAAATTTAATTGTCAATGCTTCCCTCCAAAATGTCCCTTTGGTCCTTTATTCAAACTACTCAATAAGCATATATTCTCTTGCTAGGTTGAGCCGTTATTCTTGAAGATCTATTATTTATTGATTTTCCCAACTATCCCAGCCAGTTATTATTTTACTTAGGTTCACAACTTCATCCTCATTAATGGCACAAACAACTAAGAATCTAAAATTTATATCTTTTTTGGTGCAAAGTCTTTGAATTTATCATAGTTAGGTGGAGTGTATGTGACTTTTTCCATCTAGTCATTATATGTAAGCTTATATGGCAAGCCTAAAGAAACATATTGTGCAATTACTTTGGAAAAGGAACCAATAATTAGTTAGCAAAAGACAACTTTTATATGCTTCACCATAAAAAATATATAATATAAACTAAAAAACATCATTATAGCTGCATGATTCCAAATTAAGATATAAAAATGAAGTCATACATGAACTGTAGTAGTATTAAAACTTGATCAGGTAAACAAACATCCAAAAAAATTCATTTTTGGTCAAATTTTGATTGGTGATATTTCAGACTAAATGTGAACACATTTATGCTTTTTTGACCCATGGAGGATAAGTCTAAATAATTAACTTATAGCTTCAAATTTAAAATAAATGCACATGTGATATAACATTACACAATACAAAATAGAATAATTATTCAGTAAATAGTATATTCCATAATTTTTTTGTGATTATGTCATCAAACATTTTTTAGGATTGAAAAATGTTGGCTTGGTATGTGAAGGATTATTGCATACAAAAATATATTTAAAGGTCAATTTATAAGATAATCTTTTTGGATAAAGAATCAAATGGCTCCATATTTTGAATGCCTTGTATTTAGAGTTTTTTTTACCTAATTTGGATACTTGTTAGGAAAATATCCCATAGTCTAGTTTACATTACCCCAACATTTTATTATATTTTATGGATAAATCTTCAAAAAAAATCTAATAAAATCACATATTAAATCCTCATATATTTTTGTGTTTTCTTCTTTACATGCATAATTAATTACCTGATTGATTATGGACTTGACCCTTAATATTACATTACTACTCTTAATGTACAATGGGCACACAATAAGTAATGATACATTCACATAATTAGAGGATTTGGGAATGATAAGGGGTGTGCTTAGATGATTTCCAACCATCTTTTTATTTTTATTTTTTGTATTTTGCATCTACTACTATTTTTCTATTTATCATGTGTACCTTATCTTTGTATACTTTAGATTAGTATACATTTCATCAAACCACATCTTCCAATATAGCTTTTGCATGACTTATCCATCTGTATTAATTATGTGTTGCATAAACTTAAGTAACAAGGGCCACCTGATTAGTTTATACTAGAATATCTATGCAATCCTAACTAGAAATGGAGGTAACTAACTAATAAACACAAGAAAGTTTCCATAAAATGATATCATCTTCCATAATCTCCCATCCTAATCTTATAAATTATCTATCTCATATACATTTTTAAACATTATCAAAACCATGTGGATCATCTATCACCTATCAAAGGTTGAACTAGTTGTAATAAAATTTAACCAATAAAATGAATGGGACACTAATTAACTTACCTAATTTGTGAATTTCAAGAGAGATTGTGTATTTTTCTATATTATTTTTATTATGAAATGTTGAGACCAAATGAAACAATAGAGAAATAAAAATATAAAATTTTATAAAATGGTTCAAATTCAGGATACTTCGAGAAAATTATTTGCAGGAACCAATTCCATTGAGTGTATCAAATTTAACTAATCTAGAAGACTTGTTCATATTATTATGCTCTCTTAATTTTATAAAACAGACTTCCTTGTATTGTATTAGAAAATTTTCATAATTAAAATTCTATTGAATTTAATTGTCACCTATAATTGGTATAACTAACTCACTATTTCATTTCTTCCATCTATTCAAAAGAAATGAAATGCTCCATGTTTTAAATTCCTTTTATTCAGCTTCTAGTTGCTTGAAGATAGTCATATTAAATCCTCATGGTCTTCATAGTTCTGACCTGAGAGTCATGCATATATTATTTTTCCTCCTATTTTCATTTATAGAAGTTGTAATAGAACTGTGTCAATAAAAACACCAATAATGCAAGTATTCATTGCTTTACATGTAATGATTCAAATATATTAATTCTAAGTTGATGGATGGAATAGACAACATTTATTTCTATATTTACATTATTAAGCATAGTTCACATAATAATAACAGCTACTCTAGCATCTAGTCATCAACAATACTTGTTAAGCATTTCATTAGTTCACTTGGCAAACTAGTTACATCAAGTATTCTAACCAATGCATTTCATAAAAAGACTAGCAATAACAATAAAACTAATTTAGAATAGAGAAAATAATTTGTCATTTATATCGATTAAGTCCAATTTATTTTCTAAGTTTACATACACAAACAAATATTTTTGTTGTGATCAATTAATTTTTGTAAGTTTATTTATGACTATAATCTAGGTCTTTTTTTTATATCTGAATTTATTCTCTATTAGTTCAAGTTTTCTATCTAACTTTAGTTATTTTTTTGTTACATATAAATAATCCATGTTTCTTGTGTTTATTATAAAGCCTGTCTAAAGGCTTGTTCATTCCATGCAAGTTTTAGGATAATGTATAGTCATTGACTAGTTAGCTTATTATTTTTGTCTACAGCTAATATTTGCATTTTATTGTTGTGCAGCTTGACTTTCTATCCATATTTTCAAAGACCTTGACAATTATTAAATGTTTTAACTATTGATTTGACTTTATTTTGGGAGGTAAGACATTACAAAGTTGAAAGTCCTATTTTTTTATAACAAACTTTGTCTATGCCATTTTGAAAATTAGGAAATGAAATACATAAATGTAAATCAAACAAAAATACAAAAATAAATGTTGTCTATGCCATCCATCAACTTAGAATTAATATATTTGAATCATTATAGGTAAAGTAATGAATATTTGCATTCATTGGTATTTTTATTGACATAGTTTTTTTGTAACTTCTATAAATGAAAATAAGAGGGAAAATCATATATGCATGACTCTTAGGTCAGAACATACATAGCTCCAAGAAAAAGCATTTGAATTTCATATTTTTTTTATTAAATAAAAAACAAAATATGAAAGAGGGGATGTTTCCTTCTATATTTTGATAACTACAAAATCAAGCATAGAAAATATACCTACAGTTTGAAAAAAAAGAAAAATCACACCTGATAGTGTAATTTCTAATGTTGTGGACTTAAATGATTCATACTCAATTGGATCATTTGTAGCTTTGATTACAAGATACCAATAAACAAATACATGATTTATTTTACATGTCAAAGATGGCGAAATAGAATATAACACTACAATTGTAGGAATAATTTCTTTTCAAATTTATTCTCCTTTCAAAAATATTTTTGTATATTTCTAAATTAAATATAATTTTTTTATTTTCAAATTCATATAATTGAATAACATAAAAAATTATGTCATGAGATACAAGATCAACAAATGTCCAAAAAAAAACCAACATATATTTTCAAGAACATTGTTTGAAAAGGCCCAAAAAGATCTCAAACTTTTCAAGTGAATTCTACATCTTTTATCAAACCTTTGGCTGATGAATGCACCATGAAACATTTGAAAACAATCACAACAACAAACATTGAGGCAAGTTTTCATACTCTTTCTTCTTATTTTCCTCACCAGAAATAATTCTAAGTTATATTTCTCTTACTTGTTTAATATTAACATCAACAGGCCACATGAACACTAAAGTCAAAGAGTATTTACTTGTCTCCCTTCCAATCAATATTGAATTTTTTTTAAGCATGTAATTACAAAAATTGATGTTCATGCCAATGATTTTCTACATTGTGCAAGCTACCCTCCAAATTCAAGAGTTTCCTACGCATGTGCATTGACATGCAATATACATGCCAAAGATGGAAAAATTGAATGCATGTTGCATGAATCAATGCTTCAAACTTTGATACCATAACTAATTTTAATACCATTTCAATCATATAACTACAAGAAAGACACTTTAGCAACCATGTTTTTACTACAAAATTCTAAGTAAATGGAAAATTCACAATAGTAATGGACAATACTATTTATGAAATTAAAAAAGAATGAATCATGATTCAAAATCATTGGGTTGATTATAGTTTTTCATTCCATAAACGTTTCATAGCTTTAAATAACTATTTCTACATTTTACTAACACGTCTTTGTTTCTTTTCCTCTTCTTGACTTCAAGACACATCCATATTTTGAAGACAGGACAGTGATACTTTTTAGACTTTGCTAATCTAGTTATATCATCTAAGTCATTAGAAATTTAAACTATTTTCATTGATTATAATGACCAAACATTTCCATCTATAATAGTTACAATGCTACATGTTATCTTTGAAAAATTGTGTTCCTTTTAAAATACAAACCATGTTATTTTTGAAACACCATAAACAAGTAAATAAAAATAATAATATGTAAATATTTTTAACTCATCTTTTGCATTATTTTCTATTCCAATTTTGGTCATATACACTATAAGCCCCATCATGACTTTTTACCTAGAAATAATTTCATGTATAAACTAATAATGTAAACTAAGTTTCTTAGTGGATCCATTTGTTCTATTGCTAATGCTTCTTTCTACCACACCATTGACTCACTTTTATGAATTGTTTTTCTAAATGTATAGATTTTACTCTATCATTTACAACTCAACTAAATCAGTCTATAATAGATTTATCAAGTAGGAAAGTAAATGTATCTAAATTTATCTAATTATCAACTACATGGGACTTCCTCCACCAATATATGTAAATGCTTTAAAGCTTTGGGGATGGTAGCATTTTCATTTCTAGATGCAATATTACCTAGAATATAGGTAGTCATGTGCTCAATTATCTTTCCCAACTTCTCATGTTTTACATGTTGAGTATGATTTGATTAGAGAGTGATATATGATAACATACCTTTATATGTTTATATATTGCATTAGAAAACACTAAGATCAGACTAGATGAAGTCACTGACATTATTATTGGCATAATTCTCACCCCTGGTTCTTAGAGAGCCATGGAGTGCCCTATTGCCTTTTTCCTTGTAGGATTTTTAGGTGTGAATAGTTTTCATACCAATATTTCAAAAAATTGAATGAGTCAAACAGGCATGCGATAGTCTAAAGATTTAATTTATCAACCTTCTCAAATACCATGACGAAAATGCTACATTCTAATAATCAAGATCTACAGACACACTCTTAGTAGATCTAGTGGATTTGTGAAAAATAATAGTAGGTTAGTGTATGGCTCATGAGTCTTTTTTTGTTCTTTGTAGTAATCTTTTTGTTATTATAGACACACAATACATGTGATTATCATAGGCATAAAAACCAAAATAAAAAGGTCAAGAAAACAATTATCTTCTATCATTCATCAAGAATACAGTAAACATCACCAACCATAGGAAACTCTTTCACTACAGCAACTACATGAATCATGTCAACATGAGCCACAGGTAAGAAAATGCTATTGGATATTTTAGGTTTAGACACTTTTATGTACCTATATATTTATAATTTAAATTATCTTTCAAGATAGTTTTGGATTAGGCCATACCAAATCATTTACCCTTCAACCTTTAGCGAAGAGTAGAATATTGGATCAATAGTAGTTGATGATTTTTTCCAAGATAATAACCACATCCTAATTACCAAGTGAGTGTGAAATCACAAACACTACATTCTAAGCATCAAGATGTGTAGACACAATCTTAGTTACAATAGGTAGAGAGTGATATAGTATATTTTTAGAAAGAGGAACTATAACAACTAGATGAATCATGTTAATAGGATCCATAGGTAAAAAATTACTATTGAATATTTCAAGTTTAGACACTTTTATTTACCTATATATATTTAGAATGTAAGTTATCTTTCAAGACTATTTTGAATTAAGCCATACCAAATAATTTACCCTTTCAACCTTTAGAGCAAACTAGAAGATTAGATCAACAACAATTGCCATTAGTTTCACAACATTAGATTTAATAATCAAAAGTAGAGTTGTGAGCTCAAGATATGGAATATGAAACACAAAATATTGCACATTCACATAATAATCCATGAATTTTGAGTAACTAAATCCTATTTCTCAGCCTTTTTTTATTAATCTCCAAGCTAATATTTTGGAGGTTCAATTCACTTTCACCAATACAAAGTTATGCATTAAAATCACCATAGAAATATTTGGAATTGAATGGATATGACAAAGTGTCTGACCAAGCTATTTTAGATGAGAGATCATTATTGGCATGCTTTATTTTGTCCATTTCTATAGAAGCTAGTGTCCATATCAAGATCAGTACAACTATAAGTTCTAATTGAAATATTAATGTTATTAAAGGTTAATTTGTCATATAACATATCTCAAATAAATATGTAATTCTAAAAACTTATCCATTGAATGGTCTATGTCATAGAGTTGGGGTTATTCATCTAAAACTCTGACACCTCTAATATGGATATATATCTAAGAGATTCATAATGACATTCATAGTGAGTGATTAGAGTCACTATGTGCACCTAGACTAACTTGGACCCCCTTAGTTGTACCTTATTGGCATTTTTATATTATGTTAATGACATTGTGATGATTAGTTATTTATTGATGATCCAAGAAACTACTCTTTATATGCAGGGGTTGTTTTGTTCAAGACAAATCTATGATTATCTTAAGAAAGGTGGAGGCACTACTGTAGGTATGGTAATTGGTATCATTATTCTCTTTCATCTTGTTGGTAGTGTTTTATGTAAAACATTCCTCTTTTGCATGTCTTGCTTGATTGCTATGAAATTCATAATACACAATGTCATTCATTCCTTCATATTGATTCCTTATTTCAATTTTGGTTATAGATAACTTATTATTCTAGATAAAATGACATATGAAGGGGTTATTTTGAACATTTGTATAATAAGATCTAGAATTACAACATTTGCAGCTCCCCTTTGATTATATTCTTCAATAATTTATAATTTGAAGACCTTGTTTCAATAATTTATAGTTTGAAGATCTTGGCAAATAATTACCAAGCACTTATGCGATGTACTTGATATCCAAAATGTGTCTGCAAAGACTATTTCTCCCTCCTCCCTCAAGGACATGGCATTTTGTTCCCTTGTTTTATATCATATTTTATATTCTTATTGAATAGATTTATGTTAAATCTATAGTTTTTTATAGGTGTGGTGTCTTTAGATGTTCTATTTAACATTGAGAAATTTGGTATAGTTTCTCTTTGACTTTTTATTTATTATATATTTATTATTATTATTATTATTTAGGGATTTAATTTTATAATAGGTTTCTTTTTACATTTTTCATATAGTTTTGTTTTATAAACTTATAGTCTAGATATAGTGTTGATTATTAGTTTGTTGGTATATAGTTTTTTATGTTTTATGTTATTTTTTAATATCTTGTTGATGATCCATAGTCAATTATATGTATTTTTATATTTATGTCTAGGATCAACAACTTGAATAAAGGGGTTGTTAGATAGTATAGTTTCCTATTAAAGTCTCGTGTGATAAAGTATGCTCATTTCATTTTTATTTTTTTTTCAAAGTCATCATTGAAATGAAAATTATATTTTTTATAGATGACATATTATTAGGTGAACTTGACATCTTTAATAATGTGTGTCCATTTCATGTGTTAGTTATTAAAATGTGTGAAAGTCAATAGAAACACCATGTAGATTAACATAATTAGATGATCAATCTAGAGATAATAGAAAATGAAGTTAGTAATCTAATTAGCAACCTCAATTATCACTAACTCAAAGGAAGCATACCATTATAGTGGAAAGATAAGAATATCCCACATGATTAAAGAGATAAAGGGTTTTCAATCATCATCAAGGTTGATGTACTCTAGATATAATAGATGAAAAATATTTGTTCTAAACAACTAGTACTGAGAACAATGTCTTGTGGTAATGGCTACCATTTATGCTATTCATGATTAGGTGGAAATGGTTATGAATAGAGTCTAAAAATTCTAGTTCAGTGAGAATCCCTACACTCACTAAATATAATGAATACCCAATCCTAAATATTCATCTTTTTATTTTATGTTCAAGTACACTCAATGATGATGTGTTCTTTCTAATAGTAAACTAAACACACACACACACACACACACACACACACACACACACACACACACACACACACACACACACACACACACACACACACACACACACACACACACACACACACACACATGTACTCTCATATGTGATGTGTTCTCATCAAATGTGAAAGTGTGAACATATATGTGAGTCCATGTTTATGTTTGTAGGTCGTTACTAGTAACAAAGTGTATGTTTATTATGTTTATAGAATAAACATGCATGTAGATAGATATGGAAGATGAACCTATGTGTGTGTGTCCTAGTTCATGTTTGTATTAGTTGATGTGTTCCTATTAGTGGATTAGTTGATGTGTTATGTATTCATTAGAGTATGTGTCAAATTATATGTTTGTTTTCCTTACGTATGTAGTGTTCCCTTTCCCTATGTTCTTACTTGGGGAAGGGGGATGTTAGAAAGAGTCTTAGATAGGCTATTACATCCCATAATGTATTTTAGCTTTATTATTTGTTATGTATTTAAGAGTGATTATACATGTAGTTAAAAATCACCCTATAGAATAGGGATTATCTAATTGTATGTGATAATCCTGAATCCACACTTTTGGGAGATAAAAGGCTATATGTATGTCTCAGATTATCAAATAAAATAATCAAGTTTTATTATGTGTAATCTTTGAAAAAAATAAATATTAGGTTCGTGTGGTTTCCATACATTTGAATAAGTCAAAAAAATAGTCAAATTCCTTATTGAACACTAAAATACAATTTTATCTTTTATTCAAATTTGTTGTTGACAATTCAAAGATGGTAAAATTACTTGACCCTTCTAGTTTTATTTAGTATTTTCCCTAGTATGGAAAATCATAACAAAATTCTTCCTATAATTATTTTATTGGGAATCAATTATATCTACTTTACCTTATAATTTTTGGTCAATATTTTCTACATTAAGGAAAATCATAGCTAAATTCCTCCTTAACTTTTAAACACATCCAAATTGGGGTGAATATTGTTGTGAAGTAGTTAGATCTAATCAATGCTTAAACACAAGAAAACTTATCTAGTCAAATTTTATTTATCCTTCTTCTACCTCTATTGTCTTACTGAGGACTTAGAATTTCTAGTAATAATATTTTATGATAAAATAGGTCATGCATTTTTCCTACTTATAGTCATGAATTATAATTGAAACATGTTGATGGTCATGCTAGTCAATCTAATTTACCCATAATTAAAAAATGGTAATCTTAAGCATAAAATTCATTATGAAAAAAATATTATGCAATAACATGGAACTATAATATAATAATTAGTGATTATGTAATTTTGGGTGATGCCATCATTGATGATGGTATCATACTCTTTCTTGTATTTTGATTCATATATCTTTTTATGTGTTTCTTTGACATTGTTCTTAGTTGTCTAGAGATGTAATTAAATGCTTCATTGTTACTTGAAGATCCATTTTATGTTGTAACACTAATGTTGTTATGATATTTTCTAATATAGGACAATGTATCAACCCTTTTACCATTGAATACATTAATTTCATAAACATACCAATTTAGTATTGATTTTTTAATGTATATTGTTGCCATGAATAATTATGACTCCAATTTATAACTAAATCAAAATTTATACTCTTGAATTATTCCTAAAGATATAAAATTAGCAATTATGTTTAAGCTATGATTCCTAAAATTTGTTACAAATTTCTCCTCAAAATTGGAAACATATAAATAAGGAATAATTTGATTAATTATTTAATAATTGGTTTTGAATTAATGTAAGCAAACTTTGAAAAGTCAATAATTGTATACTTTCCCAAGGTAAAAAAAAATTAACAACCTGGTCTATAATTTTCTCAATCCATGGTAGACACCAATGTATTTGGATACCTCTACTTAAGCCCTTATAACCATATTGGGTTAAATACAACTTGGGCTTATCCCAAATCTTGATGCTTACCAAAGATATGTAGGAAGAGGATATTAAAGAATAATTAAATAATTATTATTCTAAAAAAATGATATTATTGACATTATAAATTTGTTAGTCAATTTCCTACTGTAAAATTATATAATAATTATTTTTGTTGTCTAAGGTACTTCCTTTAAAAATTAAAATAAAATACATTGTACTTCTTTTTAGAGCATGATCTAGACTTGCTCCTTTTTTGGAGATTTGGTCTACCATGAAATGTATTAAGGATTTGGAAAGAAAATATACTAATTTATGTACAAAAAAACTAAATTTGAAGCATGGATATTATGGGGAGTCCTTCCTACACTACCCAAAACCTTGAATTAATAATCTAGATGGTTACCCAAAATATTTGTGACCAATGACAATAATAACAAAAATAACCAAAACAAAATTACACTTAAGCTTAAAATCATGTAGAAGATGACCAGCATGTTCAAAGAACTCATGTGAGAATAATCCACTAACACCCCTACTTCTCCCATCTCGATTGTCGAACCTACTTTTAAATTGGACATAAAGATATCCATTACCTATTTCATTAACACCATGTTGACCATTTTGGCCCTACAAGCCAAAATCAGTCCCCTTCTTCCTTTGCTATTCAGAGCCAGCCAATTTCAAGTTGCACAGGTTCATCACTCAAGTTCATCATCCTTGGTTCATGAACTGGTTCATTCGCTTGTTCAATTGGCACTTGGTTCTACGTTGGTTCAACCACTTAGTTCAAGTGGCTTCAAGATCAATGCAAGGTTCATCAGCCTTGGTTCAATTTAGTTGGTTCAATGCTTTAGTGTTGGTTCAATGCTTTGGTTCAATCACTTTGGTTTAATGGATGGTTTAACAAGGAGATTCAACAAATAGTCCAGAGGGGCTCAACACGTAGTGTTGAACCATTTTTGATTCAATGGTTTAGTTCAACACCATGGACTCATCAGCTTATTTCAAGGTGCTCAATGCATAGCATTGAACCATTGAACTGGTTCAATGAGTGGTTCAATTGAATGGTTTAATCAGCTCAATGTGCAGTGTTGAACCATTGAACCGATTGAACTATTGAACCATTTTTGGTTTAACGAGTTGGTTCAACGGCTTGGTTTAAGGGAGTGCCCTAAAGCCGCAGGGCAAGTGCCCTTATGGAGGGTAGTCTTGGTTTCAAATGCCCTTATAGAGGGTAGGGAACATTCCAAAGGACTTGAAGCATAGAATCCATAGAAAGGGGCCGAAAGAAAGAGCCTAAAATGAAAGGACAAAGATCGAGACAATTCTTGCAGACTTTTTGTCCACAGGAAAATCTTGAAGCAAAAAACCTATAAAAAATCCCACCAAAGGACCCAAAGGAATTTTCCAAGGATGGTGGCATCCCAAAAACTATCAATTTCAAGAAGGTAGATTGGTTGTTGTTCTAAAGCGATGACAGGTGCACGGGTGTCAATTTTAAGGTAGTGACCATGAAAAGAGCCCAAGAAACATAGCGACCTGCCAGAAGATCACCCCTGAGGGCTGAAAGAGCAAGAAGAAGACAAGGAGCAAAAAAGACAAAGCATCTAAGTGGCAAAGGGAAGGTGAGTTATTGCTAGATGAGCAGTGCAACTTGTTTTCTCTAGTTGGCATTGATGAGGAGACAAACTATAGTCTATTTATAGAAAAGAGGTGCGGCCATGTTCTTAAATTAATGCCTGAATGCCAAATTCAATTTTAGTGATTGTACAACATGGCTCTAGTATGCCTCTTCTAGAAGAATGACATTAGTAATAGTGGCTTCCTCTTCCCAAGGTTCAGAACACACATGGGCCATTTGCAGAAAAGGGCACCAAATCTTTCCTAGGAAGTGCCAAGTTCTCTTACTCTTTTTATATATTGTAAACTTCTCTTTTGAGAAGGGATGGACTCTCTTAGCCTTAAGGAAAACTTTGCCCAAAAAACTCTTGAGTTTGTAAGGCAGAGCTACCAAATTTTTACCTTAAATCAGAACTTAGCTATTTTTACCTCTATCTGGACTTGCACTCAAGCACATGTCTATGTTTTCTTTTGTGTTAAGTCATTTCCTTTATGCTTTTCATAGATCAATTCTAACATGTCTAGTTCATTGTGAGTTTTTCTACTACAAGTTTGCCAAAAGTGTCCCTAGAGGAATATAGGTGCCTGTGAATAGGTTGTTAAAGTGTGTCCCAGAACAACTTTACTAGTTCCTTCCTCCCTATACTTCCATAAACCCCTAGATGACCATTGCAGAAGAGCTTCCCACTTCAGATGAAGTGTATGGGCACTTCTTCTTGGTGAAAAGTGTATATTCAGGCTGGATGGGTCATCACTTTTCTTGTGTATCACCTTTTCATTTTTTAGGCTTAGGTCTTGTTTTCAGCATTTCTCTCTCCCTTTTCATCCCCCCCTTTTTTCATTTTATTTTTTAGAAGTAGGAGAAACCAAGACCTAAAAGATACATCAGAGGGAGCTAGCCCTCATCTAGAGACTCTCCCCTCTAGCTTCTCTAGTCCCACAAGTGGGAGGGGAGTTTCCATTATTGCATGTGGAAAGGCAGGAGCTTGACCTCCTACCCCAAGTGCAAATCCACTGCATCAACAGTTTTTGGCACACCTGGTGGGACCAACTAGGACAAGTTTTTTCCAAAGAGTTGAAGAATTTTTGGTGTGTTCTTCAACTGACTAGCCTTTGGAGGTTTTTACATCAACTCCAATGGTGACTCTAAGTTGAATCAGCAAGTTAGGTAGCCTAGTGCCATCAAAAATCTTATTTTTGTATGTATAATTCCTTTGCACAAAATCATCGACCTTGTATTCCTTCATATGACTTCGATCAGACTCAAAAAATTTAGAAAATCACCTCAAGTAGCCTTACTAGTTTCCCTTCAATGATAAGGGAAGTGGCCCTAGAGTTTGAAAAGTAGACGATGGAGATTGATAGACTAGAGGAGTAGTATAGATATTAGTAGGAGTTGATGTATAAAGAGGAGTGTTTGTTTAGGCAAGCTCAGGCCTTGCAATACATGGAGGAGGAGGTAGTAAAATGGAGAAATTCATTTATTTAAGGTAGTCATCCTTGTGTGCCCCCTCTTATTCTAAAGAAAGCCCCCTCTTGTGCACCAAATCCTTTTTATTAGATAGCACTTACTCGCTCTAGCTCATCTCATGCATCTACCCTCAATCTCGTGCACTTGGCTTTCCAACATCAAAGGGCATCAGAGCAACCCCCCATGAAGATCAATCTTCTTAATTCCTTATATTGTGAATCTTCCATTGTGGGGAATACCACAAGCTAGCACATCCCCCTTTTAGATACTCTTTCAGTGCATCAACAGTCTCTTCCTAGGATTCCTAAACCTCCCCAAGTCTTTCAACATGATGTATAAATTCCAAGTTAGAAGAAGGAATGCCAGGAACTAGCCCAGAGCCTTGAAGAGGATGATGCTAGTGACCTCCAAGAAAGACTCTTTCAGGATAATCTAGCCAAGCAAATTGAAGATTTAGAGGTTGAGATGAGGATACTTCATGAAACAGAGATAGAACTTCCAAACCTTGTGGAGGATGCCTAGGACCTTGGAGAAAACAAAGTTGTTACCTATTCACAGGAGCAAAATTCCAATTCTGAGATCCTGAACTAGGGAAAAATAGTAGAATCATGGGGTAGGAAGGAGAAGAAGAAGGGTTTTTTTCAAAACCTTGAAGAAGATGAGGCTGCCCCTATTCATGATGATGGTGATGACCTCTAGGATAGGTATTTCCAAGAGGATATGGCCAAGAGAATTATAGAGTTGGAATCTAGAGAGAGATTCCTCAGCTAGTGTGTGATGGACAATTTAGACCCAACGACACATTCTATGTCTGAACACACCCCATCTACACATCCCCAAGAGAGCTATCAGGCCACACCTGATATAGATGTATTGTTGACCAAGTGGAAGGAGGAGAATCATTATATTCTAGCTCAAGGACTGCCTCCTCTTCCACATGGTTTTTCCACTTCACCCCTTCTCGAGGAAGAACCTATTTTGCAGGAGGTGAATGAGGAGCATAAGATCCAATCTATATTTTCCCAAGAGCTATCATGAGTGATAATGAAGAATAAATCATCATCAATTCTCCTTGTGAAGGCATCATCAACAATGGAGAGGACTTAGATCATGCATACATGTAGATGTTCCAGTAATATGAAGAGGAACATAAGCATGGTGAGATCTCTCCCCCCTTTTTTGATGAACTTCCTTGTTCCTTCGATGAGGAGGATGAATATGCTAAGGAGCCTAAGTTAGAGGAGGATTAGGAGTATATCTTTAAACACTTAGAGATCTTGATCATTGAGGAGGAAAAGGAGAGGTCTATCTTCCTGGAGGAAGGCCTTGAAGAAGAAAGCTTTGAATAAAGAGGCAATGTTCTATGGGATGAGCAATCATTTTGTGAGTCCATTTTAGACATCACAATAGTCACCCTCTTCAACAAAGCCAAGAAGAAGTAGAGGATGAGTCTGACAGAGTTTTTAATGAAGCATAAGGAAATGGGTCAAACCATGATACATTGTAGAGGGACTATACAGATCAAAGGGGTTATGGTGATAAGCCAGTAGCCATTGATTTCTTGGTGAAATGCACTAGTATGAAAGACCAACATTCAACAAGCTTCCAGGAACAAACAGAGTATGTATATTTTGGGAGCATGTTTGAATCTAGTGTACTTAGATACTAGCCAATCCAAGTGATAGGCAAGAGGAGCAGGTCACCAAATCTCCTTTTCATTCAGCCACTTGTCTGGCACCATAAGTCTTCTTGCCAGGAAGGGGACTTAAGAATTTTTCCCTTTGATCTAGGAGGGAGGCAAACATTCCTGGTTAGTTATATATATCAGTTTGCTTTCAATTTGTTTTCCTAATTTCCCTAAGTGTAGTTTTCACAGGTAGTGTTTTTCGCCTTGTGTGTGTTTTCCTTTGTGTATGGGGTAAAAGGCTTCATGTTTGATTCTTGGATCTTTGGGGCTATTTCTAACCACTCTTTCATAGCTACATCTGACTCCATGCCCAATGGACTATAAGGCAACTGGTCTCTAAGCATAGTAGGCATGCTTCCCCTAGGAGTCACCAATTTGTTGACCATTTTGGCCCTGTAGGCCAAAATTGGTCCCCTTTTTCCTTTGTTATTTGGAGCCAGCTAATTTCAGGTTACACAAGTTCATCACTCAAGTTCATCAGCCTTGGTTCATGAATTGGTTCATTAGCTGGTTCAATCAACACTTGGTTCTATGTTGGTTCAACCACTTAGTTCAAGAAGCTTCAAGTTTAATGTAGGGTTCATTAGCCTTGGTTCAACACTTCAGAATTGGTTCAATGCTTTGGTTCAATCACTTTGATTCAATGGATGGTTCAATGAGGAGATTCATTGAATGATTCAGAGGGGTTCAGTGTGCAGCGTTGAACCATTTTTGGTTCAATGAATTAGTTCAATGGCTTAGTTCAATGCCATCATTTCATTGGCTTGTTTCTAGGGGCTCAACATGTAGCATTAAACCATTGAACCAGTTCAATGAGTGGTTTAAGTGAATGGTTCAATCAAATCAGCATGTAGTGTTGAACCATTAAACTGATTGAATTGTTGAACCATTTTTGGTTCAACGAGTCGGTTCAATGGCTTGGTTCAAGAAAGCACCCTAAAGCCAAAGGGTAGGTGCCTTTGTAGAGGGTAGTGTTGGTTTCAAAAGCCCTTATGGAGGGTAGGGAGCAATCCAAAGGGCTTGAAGCATAGAAGCCATAGAAAGGGGCTAAAAGAAAGAGCCCAAAATGAAAGGACAAAGATCGGGACAATTCTTGCAAACTTTTTGCCTGCAGGAAAAGCCCAAAGCAAAAAACCTGTAGAAAAGCCTGCCAAAGGACCCGAAGGAATTTTCTAAGGATAGTGATGTCCTAAAAACTATCAATTTCAAGAAGGCAGATTGGCCATTATTCTAAAGTGATGACGCATGCACAGGCATCAATTTTAAGGCAGTGAAGTAGCCATTTGTTTTTGAACTGCCTAAGCACCAACCATGAAAAGATCCCAAGGAACATAGTGACCCACTATAATATCATTCCTGAGGGATGAAAGAGTAGGAAGAAGACAAGGACCAAAAAAGACAAAGCATCTAAGTGGCAAAGGGAAGGCAAGTTATTGCCAAACGAGTGGCATAGCCTATTTTCTCTAGTTGGCATTGATGGGGAGACAAATTGTAGTCTATTTATAGAAAAGAGGCATGGCCATGTTCTTACATTAATGCTTGAATTCCAAAGTAAATTTTAGTGATTGTACAACATGGTTCCTCTTCCAGTAACAGTGGCTTCCTCTTCCCAAGGTTCAGAATGCACATGGGCCACTGGCAGAAAAGGGTGTCAAAATATTTCCCAAGAAGCACCAAGTTCTTTTCCTCTTTATATATATTTTAAAATTATCTTTTGAGAAGGGATGGACTCTCTTAACCTTAAGGCAAACTCTGCCCAAAAATCTCTCGAGTTTGTAAGGCAGAGCTGCTAGATTTTTACCTTAAATCAAAACTTAGTTATTTTTACCTCTATCTGGACTTGCACTCAAGCACATGTCTATGTTTTCTTTTGTGTTAAATCATTTCCTTTATGCTTTTCACAGATTGATTCCAACATGTCTAGTGCATTTTGAGTTTTTTTTTTGCAAGTTTGCTAGAAGTGTCCCTAGAGGAATATAGGTGCCTGTGAATAGGTTGTCAAAGTGTGTCCTAGAACACCTTTCCTAGTTCCTTCCTCCATGTACTTCCATGGACCCCTAGCTGACCATTGCAGAAGAGCTTCCCACTTTAGATGAAGTGTATGGGTGCTTCTTCTTGGTGAAAAGTGTATATTTGGGCTGGATGGGTCATCACTTTTTTGGTGTATCACCTTTTCATTTTTTAGGCTTAGGTCCTATTTTTAGCATTTCTCTCTCCCTTTTCACCCCCCCTTTTTTCATTTTATTTGTTAGAAGTAGGATAAAATAGGACCTAAAAGATACATCAGAGGGAGCTATCCCTCATCTAGAGACTCTCCCCTCCAGCTTCACCAGTCCCACAGGTGAGAGGGGAGTTTCCATTGTTGCGTGTGGAAAGGCAGGAGCTCGGCCTCATGCCCCAAATGCAAATCCACTACATCAACACACCATTAATGGGTAAAATTGGATTCTTAGGTTTTAATCCTAAAGGTATATTTCAAGGCACAACCCAATCTAAAAAATCCACATCATAGTGGAGGTTCATATGAATGACCAAGCCTTCACTAGATGGCAATTTTATGCCAATGTTTTGGAAGTAATATAAAAACTAGATATTGATTCTTAAAATGAATTCAAATCAACCATCCAAACATGATTTTATTCCCTTAACCATATAAAATATATATTGGCATAATATCTCAATATATGCTAAAATTATATAGGTAAATAGAGGATAGAAAGCCCCCATGTTGATCAAATTTTTCTTCTAACCAACCCAAGATATGGACAACACTAAGTGATTTTTGGACATTGAAATATCACACATCAAAGCTAATATATTAGTTAGATGGTGCTTATCTCAATGCATAATAACTAATTAGGTTACACAAACCCCATAGCTTTCTCTTAATCAACATTATGGTTCTTATCCTTCCTATCAACATTATGCTATCCCTTTTTAGTGACATAGATATACTACTTATTTGTATCCCCCCAAACCATATGATCAAATTCATATTACAATTTTATTTTCTATTATGGAAGTTACACTAGCCTTAGATGTTATGAGAGATTCTATAGGAAGTGTTTTGTTTCCTTTTAGGATCCCCCAACCTAGCTTATTTGACCACGATATTCCCTGATGACCATTATCATATCCTCAATAATGATCAATGATGTCTTAGAAGGATTTTTTAATTCATGCACAAACTGATACATTCGATGAGATTTCCATATATCCTTCATCAACACATTATTTTAGGGGATAATTTTTTCCCCTTCATTGCTATTAATATTGATTTCATTACCACATATGTAGGTGATGTGATGTTGCTTTTGTTTATATTTTGTACTTTTGTTCCTTTATTTTTCTTCTAGTATTCTCTCTTGTTAAAATTTTCTATTGTTAATAATTTAATAATTAAGTCTCATTGACCTAATTTTTATCATTAATGGACATTATTATAATTTATTTATTTATTTATCTTTTAATATGGAAGGGTATGACATCAATGAGGTCATTCACATCAAATTCATGTTGGGGATATTTTTTTACCTACAAATAGAGCATGAGCTCTTCACCATCACCTCCTTGGAGAATTAATTCTATCTTGATTTGAATGTGGAGGTAAAACAACACAAGGGACTCCCAAGGCCCAACCAATATATTTAGAAATATTAGTTTCTCTTCTATTTTTTAATCCCTCTTTAATTATCTTGAATGGATTCAAAAGTAAAACATGGGTATTCTTCTTTGAGTACCTCCAAAAAATGTCCAACACCTTTATTAGACAATAGGTCCAAGTAATGTTCCTATAAAAAACACCCCAAACATTCCATAGAATAATTTTTCATCCTCCAAATGAATAAGGCCTAGACCTTTCTTTTTAATGAGTAACC